>NQII01000697.1:562190-698498 GCA_002778355.1 Clitarchus hookeri
GGCACTTCTGCGTGCTCGGGGGGGGCCTTACACGATATTAGGCAGGTTTACCAGTTTTTTGGCTCTTCAGTTTAACTCATAAGTAACAAATCACAACATTTATTATTGTAATCTAATTACATGACCCAAAATATATCCAATTCCTTTAAAGCAGTAGTAATATTTCTAAAAAAAAAAAAAAGTAGAAGTGGTTTGTTATTAATTCTAACCATTTTCCTTGCCATGCATCACACACTGAAAAATACGAAAAAAAATAGCTTCAGTTCAACGTTCTACATCAAAGCTTTGATACCAAAACTACATGAAATTAACAAAACAATATATTCTAAAAATCACAATACATGGAATATTATAGCGAGCTTCCTTTTTATCTATCATTTTGCAAGGATCCAATAAAACAGCTTATTATACAGAACAATTCTACTGTATTGCCATATGATGAGCCTATTGCAATAAATAAGAATTTTGTGAAGTACTTATAGTAGTAGCTAATGTCTCGCATTGCTCAATGCAGAGATAATTATGGATAAACATTAGAACAAGAAGAAACAACTGCTATAGTACTAAAGATGCACTCAGCACATTTCTAGCATAGGAAAGTTCGTCTGTGTAGTCACAGTATCTGCAAAATGTAATAATCCCAAAGCAAGAAAAGTAACAACTACACTATTAATAACACATAATAATTTAGAACAGTATCTCACTTCTTTTACAAAAGAAACGAATTCTTCAAAATATGTATTTTTTACGCTCAATTAAATAAAGCCTGACACGTGCCACACTTAATAATTCCAATTTTTAACCTCCGCCGCCACCGCCGTGAACTAAGAAGAGGATCGAGACGTCTTCAGAGACACGTAGTGGTTTTCCTGGTTTTTCGCCCGCAACCCCCCCTAGTTGCTGTTGGCATTAGTACCTGATGCTCGAGAAGAAACTGCTCTGATGGCACTGCGTGGTCTTCCACCTGGCTGCCCACCGTTCCCGGGAACTTCTTCAACAACATTGTTATTGTAACCTGAAGATGGAGTTGATCACTCTGCATATTTGTCATTCTTCATGGAACTGTTTTTTTTTTTTTTTGTGAATTTCTTCGTGTATCCAGGAAATATTTCCAATGTGTTAACTAATGTACTACTCTTCANATTTTTTTGGTTTATTTGCCTGCTGTGTGGGCCTTCAACAGTGCTCACTTTAACGTGAATAACCTATAGCATTTGTGCACCACATTGTAAGGTATCGCCATATGAAGAAATTAAGTTTTGTGGCATGTCTCGGGAAACAATCAACGTAATAGGTACTACCCAATTTGACTTACAAGAAATAATACGGTACGCCATGTAAACTGATGTGTTTTAAGTGGGTAAGGCATANGTACTACCCAATTTGACTTACAAGAAATAATACGGTACGCCATGTAAACTGATGTGTTTTAAGTGGGTAAGGCATATATTTTCACAATTGCGGCCATAAAACCGTATAACCAAGTACAACCATATTTTGTATGCTGGCAGTAATATCTATTACAACCATGAAATGAGTTTACCTAGAGCCTCTTTTTTCTACCCCTTTGTAAGATAACGCTACTTTTAGGCCATATCTCTGGGAATTAATCAACTGACTCCCACCAAATTGACAGGCAAGTATTGCTAAGGTAGGTCCTGTAAACTGATGTGTTTTAAGTGAATCTGACACATATTTTCAAAATGTTGGCAATATAATTATTTATTTGAACACACATATTCCTTCTATCTCAGTCTTAGAATCTGTCATACTTCATCACGTTCTCTGGTACATATGTCGAAGAAAATAGATTAAGGTGGCCACCTGGTTGAGGTAATCCTGTACGTCTGAGGCCTAGAAGCGTAGCAGCGTTAGGGGTGACCGAGACATGCGCAACAACTCTCTTATCGCCTCTACGTGCAAAGCACTGAATTGGCGTGCAGTCTTGCCGTCGATAACGCGCCTCTATGAGACTTTCAGCGGTGACCGTGCCATTTTATGACGTAATAATAAAAATAACGGTTTCATGTACGTCCCTATTCCGTTTTTTAATATTTGGTACCGGAATGTTTATACCTAAAAATGACCACGAAATCACCCGTTTGAACCATTTTCATCATCATAAAAACATGTTTTGGAGTGAAATGGAGGAACTGAAAAACATATAGAGACGTGTAACATTTCTTAAATACTAAAGCAGACCTCATTCAGGCACGTTGGAGGGTCTTTTAGTAAATTGTTTTCTGCTGAAGCTCTNTTTCTTAAATACTAAAGCAGACCTCATTCAGGCACGTTGGAGGGTCTTTTAGTAAATTGTTTTCTGCTGAAGCTCTGAACACCGTTTGGTGGCCTAACCAAGCGGCCACCTTAATAAGTTATATAGGTAAATTCTTGTTTTTATCAGCTGAGCTTTGTCGGAAGAACTAAAGAGTAATGTTCGTGTCTCCAGGCCGAAGAGCGGGCACGACCAACGTCTTGCACGTCGTCCACACGCGCGTTAACCGTTAGGCCGCCGTGAGAGCGCGTTAGTCTCTCGACGAGATGTTAAGTGAAGCAGCACGTTTCCGGTTGTCGTGCTTCCCTCCCCAACCAAAACTTGCGCTCTTCTTGTCCTACCGGCCATGTCAGTGGTGCGTAAGTGGGACGCAGTACATGCCGCCCCCCTCCCCGCAATTGCTGTTTACTCCTCAGCAGATGGCAGCCTTCCGTCCGTGCACGCAGTTGTGAAGTTGACCTCTTTGAGACCCGAGCAATACGCGTGGAGTCGACACAGGTAAGTATTACATTTACATACTAGAAACTGTTCACGGTAAACTGAGCACCCAGCTTAGGGTCTATTTATCTAACTTCATTGTACCGTGTGTGAATTTAACACTGCAGTGGGTCTGACCACTTTATCCAAACGCCATCCAAGCGAAATCGAATTGTTACGTATGTTAATGTGTTACTAAAATGCAAATCCTTACTATAAGGTCAATAAAACAAGAAACACTTACCTCGCCGAACATAAATTTAAACATTACGCTCGTAACACAAGCCGAATATTCAGACTGTTTTGATTTCTTCGCTGCCAATTTAACTGGGAGCACATGTGCCAATGTACACTGTGACATGCGTGTAGTAACCGGCAGGGATATTTTTCGAATGTTGATTTCAAAAGTGCTCACTTTACCGCGAATTGCCTATTGTAGACATTGTGTCACATTTCCAAATGACAATTACCGCATTTCTACTGAAATTTATTTTTCGCACCCGACAATCTTATTNGACATTGTGTCACATTTCCAAATGACAATTACCGCATTTCTACTGAAATTTATTTTTCGCACCCGACAATCTTATCAAAACAGCTATGTTTCCATCTGAGCAGACGCTGCGATTCCTTGTCTTTCGCTTGGCTTTAGCAAAGCGAGAATCCGCACTGTGGTTGAATGGAGTGTGGTCTTGTCTGGACATAGACTCAGTAAATAACATCATACACATTTGTGAAATACTATAATCTGCACTCACAAAAACATATTCCCTCAACATTGGCATTCACATGTGACATAAAAACTTTTNGACATTGTGTCACATTTCCAAATGACAATTACCGCATTTCTACTGAAATTTATTTTTCGCACCCGACAATCTTATTAAAACAGCTATGTTTCCATCTGAGCAGACGCTGCGATTCCTTGTCTTTCGCTTGGCTTTAGCAAAGCGAGAATCCGCACTGTGGTTGAATGGAGTGTGGTCTTGTCTGGACATAGACTCAGTAAATAACATCATACACATATGTGAAATACTATAATCTGCACTCACAAAAACATATTCCCTCAACATTGGCATTCACATGTGACATAAAAACTTTTNTGTGAAATACTATAATCTGCACTCACAAAAACATATTCCCTCAACATTGGCATTCACATGTGACATAAAAACTTTTCTTGAAGAATTAAAAAAAAAATTATTAGTCCCATTACTAAGAGGTCTCATGAAAATTTATACTTAACCTACTTGAAAAATGGACCACAGAAACATTTCCACAGACATGCCCGCTTGTAAGTAACGAACTCCCTGCAGTTCTGCATCCAGCCAATTGTAAGTAAGAGTGCCAAGAAGATTTTGAAAACGCTAGCTACCAATCTTAGCTTCTTATTGCTAAATCCAGATAAAAANTAAGTAAGAGTGCCAAGAAGATTTTGAAAACGCTAGCTACCAATCTTAGCTTCTTATTGCTAAATCCAGATAAAAGCCTGACAGTTTCTTCGTAGGTTTAAATTTCTGTGGAGGCCACGCCATCAATTTATCAACAAATTCGCGAAACTGTATTCTGCATTCACTATGGAACTATGCCTACAAATTCCTAAGTTATTTTTACCCCCTAACGTTTTCTTATAGCTAGGAAACGTTTCTACCCACTTTCCACATCTACAGATTCTGAAAAATGCGGAATTCTCCGTTTACCCGTAATATTTTGTACCACTGAATGGGTGCAATGGATAAATGACACAAGAATCTAGCCTGATTGACGTTCTTGTAAAAACTGCCCACAATCTGAGAAGACAGTAGTCAGGAAAAATGATTCAGGATTAAGCATGGAGCCATTTACCGAATTTACAAAATTATTTAGTCAGAATACAATTTTTTGGCATGTCTTTCAAAACAGTGTCAACATAAATCAACAAATAATGTGAGGACAAATGCCAATGAGTAATGCTCACTGCCGAATTTNACCCGTAATATTTTGTACCACTGAATGGGTGCAATGGATAAATGACACAAGAATCTAGCCTGATTGACGTTCTTGTAAAAACTGCCCACAATCTGAGAAGACAGTAGTCAGGAAAAATGATTCAGGATTAAGCATGGAGCCATTTACCGAATTTACAAAATTATTTAGTCAGAATACAATTTTTTGGCATGTTTTTCAAAACAGTGTCAACATAAAACAACAAATAATGTGAGGACAAATGCCAATGAGTAATGCTCACTGCCGAATTTNTTTCAAAACAGTGTCAACATAAAACAACAAATAATGTGAGGACAAATGCCAATGAGTAATGCTCACTGCCGAATTTGATTATTTGATTTAGATTGAAACATCTATATGAGGCTAATTTTTAAGCTTAAAAGTAAACTTACCAAAATTGGCATTTAAAATTGGCATTCTAGTTCATAGATTACTCGGGATGTGAATTTGAACCTTTATTGGCCGAAGGCCACCTACGTGCAGAATTTGAGCGGAAATACCTTNAGATTACTCGGGATGTGAATTTGAACCTTTATTGGCCGAAGGCCACCTACGTGCAGAATTTGAGCGGAAATACCTTACAGCCAGCAATAAAAGTGAATCGAGCACACAAGGGAATTACAGAAAAAATGGCAAATTTAATATTCAGTTCGTATNACAGCCAGCAATAAAAGTGAATCGAGCACACAAGGGAATTACAGAAAAAATGGCAAATTTAGTATTCAGTTCGTATTCATTCTCATACTTTTTTCACACCGACTTTAAAATCCACCGGAAACTTCTAATTTCCGTTTTGGCTGACCGTATAAATGTGAAAACATTTTCTGTAAGTCAGACTGTGTAGAATAACAGTAAAAACACAATTACAATGTGTGCTGCAATCGAAAGGTCGAAAAAAAGCTAATATCATTCACAACATCAATGTGTCTCAACGTCTTTCACAATTGTCAATGTTCGTCGATTTTCTCTCTCTCTCGCTTCTCAGACCTTATCACACAGATTGACATCCACAACTGCAGACTTCTTATTTGAGGTGTAGCGCTAAACCGAAGATAATCCGATAAAATATGGCATTAACTGCCCGCAGCTAAATATTCGAAGGAAAGTTTGCAAGTTTAAGTATAATTCATTGTATTGCCCATAGAACTTCAGTTATTGTAGTGTGCATTTTACATTCAGCTCTTAGAAAATTTGAAAATGCAATATTAAATGCCGGAATGGTACTAGAAGAACGAGTTTCGGGTAATACACTAACTGCAATACCCTACTCATGTGGCTGCGCATTTAAAGCTTCTGAGTTTAAAGAATGTATATTTCTTGTGCATCAACGTATGTTTTGCGTTTCTCATACGGCTTGTTACAGTATTTTGATATCGCTCTTACGATTTTAATTGTCTTAGGTAGCCGCGAATGCTAAGTCATCGCACTTATGTAAGGTATCGCGTCAAACCCCTTGCATGAGTCATTTTATTATCACCGTGTCGACACGTCAGCTAGATAGTTCGGAGATCACTATAATCAAGGTTTAATGNGCATGAGTCATTTTATTATCACCGTGTCGACACGTCAGCTAGATAGTTCGGAGATCACTATAATCAAGGTTTAATGTCACCATGAATCATATTCACAATCGAGTAATGTATAAAATCAAACTTTGACTTGTTATATGACATTACGAAAAAACAGCTGAATATTGTAACCCTGACTCACAGGTAGCCATTTATTAAAACTAGTGTAATTTCGCCACCGTCCTTGAAAAGGAACGATTTTTTTGTGTGACTTTATTTGGAAGTTTTTTACTAACTATTGTCTGTGACAACACAATAATAGACTTAAAATAATAAAAAAGTGAATTTGTAATTCATTCACTAAAATCTTCCTATATTGCAGTATATGCCAAGAAAGAATGGGTTTTCCAAGCACAAAGCCGGTAAAATTAAAAAACCACACTGCGTAACGCAGATTGCATACAACCAACACAATTTAGGCAAGAATGTAATTAAACTGTTACTTTAAAATATTGCAATGCGTAAAAGTTTTGCTTGTGCCGCAATATACTTTATTTTACGCAGTAACGAAGTATGTTAATGTACAGTGCACATAAAAAATTCTAGCTGACATCGGACATAAACAACGACATATCAATAAACAAAACCGCATATGTTTATCCCGAAAAGCCTCGCAGAAAAAATAAACAGCCAAAATAATTTTCAAAGGCAAGACTGAATTAACAATCAAGCAAAGTAAGCACGTGTTTACACTCTAAACCTGAAACAGTCNGCATGAGTCATTTTATTATCACCGTGTCGACACGTCAGCTAGATAGTTCGGAGATCACTATAATCAAGGTTTAATATCACCATGAATCATATTCACAATCGAGTAATGTAGAAAATCAAACTTTGACTTGTTATATGACATTACGAAAAAACAGCTGAATATTGTAACCCTGACTCACAGGTAGCCATTTATTAAAACTAGTGTAATTTCGCCACCGTCCTTGAAAAGGAACGATTTTTTTGTGTGACTTTATTTGGAAGTTTTTTACTAACTATTGTCTGTGACAACACAATAATAGACTTAAAATAATAAAAAAGTGAATTTGTAATTCATTCACTAAAATCTTCCTATATTCCAGCATATGCCAAGAAAGAATGGGTTTTCCAAGCACAAAGCCGGTAAAATTAAAAAACCACACTGCGCAACGCAGAGTGCATACAACCAACACAATTTAAGCAAGAATGTAATTAAACTGTTAGTTAAAAATATTGCAATGCGTAAAAGTTTTGCTTGTGCCGCAATATACTTTATTTTACGCAGTAACGAAGTATGTTAATGTACAGTGCACATAAAAAATTCTAGCTGACCTCGGACATAAACAACGACATATCAATAAACAAAACCACATATGTTTATCCCGAAAAGCCTCGCAGAAAAAATAAACATCCAACATAATTTTCAAAGGCAAGACTGAATTAACAATCAAGCAAAGTAAGCACGTGTTTACACTCTAAACCTGAAACAGTCNATAATTTTCAAAGGCAAGACTGAATTAACAATCAAGCAAAGTAAGCACGTGTTTACACTCTAAACCTGAAACAGTCAAATCAGACAAATCAGTGAAAACCAGTAAAAATTTAGCAACTGATAATCAGTGTCAGAGAACTAATTAATATGATGGCTCAATTTCACTGATTTATTTGTGATTACCGCTGAATGTCGAGATTTCCATAGCCATAAGTCACTTGTTCCCAGTTTATTTTCTTGATTCGCCTGTTGGCAGTAGCTTAATAACTGACTTTCAGTGAATGTTGTTTCACTGGTTGATATCACTGATTCTGGCTTAGAGCGTAAGGCATCAAGGGAAAATCTGCTTCAAAGAAATGTTACAGACTGCCGGATGTACTATGGCCTGTATGGTGCAAAACTGCGACATGTGCAGTTGAAAAAAAATAATACAATAGCAGTTCTGCAGGTTAACGATGTTTATTATAAGACAATTCCAAATCGCAGATGTATCAGAAAGAATTTTCCCAGTGATGAAGATGCACCAGACGTATATTTGAATGCCAGAAATTTTTTTTTACACAATCGTTGACAAACTGGAAAATAATACGAGAAGACGTGAGATAGTAAAGAAATAAGTAACAGAGAAATTATCTTTACAAAATGGCGTACCACATAATGGTACTTGATCTTCTACTGAAACTGAAAGGTATTTCAGTGTGTTGTCAGTGTCAGAAGTTTATTGACACTTTTCCAGAGGACTTGAACACTAATTTTTTCACCTGAGCTGAGCTTCAGCAGTTTCACTCATATGTGCATCACAAGTTAATGACAACAAAAACACTAAAATCAAGATTCACTCTGTCAGAACTTTATAAAAATTTGTAGAAGGCAATGTTGCTTGTGCCTTTCCCAATGCAGACATTTGCTTTCATATATTTTGAACATTAATGGTCACAAATTGCTCAACTGAGAGCTAATTTTCATAGTTGAAATAAATTAATAAAACCGGCATGTGCAGAACATCTATGCAAAAAGGCAGGTTGGTTCCCTTATAAAGAGTGGGTATAAAAGAATACAGCAACTTTGAAGGTCTATAATATCAAAACAAAACAACCTACATCTTTGATTGGCCAATCAAACGAACCGTGGAACCGTGAGGTTTGTATCGCACACATTCATAAACGTTGAATGTGACCACCACGAGCGGCGCGAACGACATCTACGCGATAATCAAACTCGTTCCACGCTCTTGTCAGCATGTCCGGTGTTAAGGGTTTGGATGGCGTTCGTAACGCTCGGTTACCTTCTGGTCTGGCCACGACGCCATATTTGTCCGCGTTGGTCTCCTTGCATCAGGTTGCGAACGAATTCATGAGTAATATTCTTAAGAAATTAGGGATGGGTTACGTGATCACTTTTTTCCAAGTAAGTAAATGTTACACATAAATGATTTTGGAATATAAAACTTCCCGTGAGGTGAAGTGTTCGGGCCTTGGCATGAGCGTCACTTGTTAGGTTTGAGGTAGGACTACGTGCACGCTCAAGTCAAAATACAGAACATAGAACGAGGTGGCGCAGTGGGGGCACACTGAACTCGCGTTTAAGAGGACACGAGCTCGATTGCTAGACCGGTCATACTGATTTCGGTTTTTAGTGGTTGTTCTAAATCATTCCAGGCGATCGCTCGTGCCATGATAGTGGCCTTGGATGATTCCTTCCCTCTCGATGCCGAAGAGACGTTGGACCATCCCAATCTACTAAAGCCCGCAATCCCAAAAACGCTATCGTGAGTCTTATAACCCAAAATTACTACAAGCCTGGTAACACTTTTTGCTGCGACTAACGAACACATTTTTAGCTACCAGCACAGTGAATGTACTATTATTAGTGACCACAAAAGTCCAGAATAATGAAATTACAAAAAAAAAAAATTGTTTTTGCCAGGAAATTTCTTGCTTGTCTATATTGACAAAAACATGTTGTGACCACCAACAATTTTTCTGATCACCACAAAACGCTTTTTTTTTCTCAGTGCAACTCTCTATACAAAGCTGCGACCTTCGTCCTTGTATCATTTAAAAATAGGCGCATCGGAATTTTTACACCTAAAATTTGCCCTGAAAACGCCAGCTTTAACATATTTCACTCGTAACACAAAGTTGTACTTTGAAGAGATCAAAATTCTGATGAAGAATGTGAAACGTTTTTTCAGAGCTGTTTGTAAACAGGCACCGTAATTCTGAAAATTTTCAGAATATATAAATGAAACATTTTCTACTAAATCTCTGCACTTAGTGGCTTCGTCAGGAACAAAGCCATAGTTAAAATATTTAAAAAAATCGTAGGTAAATTTACGCTTCCTCACCAAATGTAAGGGAAATTACATTAGACACTTCGATGGCCAGATTTAAGTTTGCATTCTTTCTTTATAAACAGTGTAACTATGATTGGCCAATTTGCCATTATGAAGTGCGGGCATAGACAGTCTTGTACACAGGACCCTTGTGTCTCACCAAAAATTCTAGGCTATTTCTGTGTAAATTAGGTACAATATCTCCTTTGAAGTTTTAAGGCTGAAGTAGAGAAGCTTCCAATTGAGCACTATATCCGACTGAACAACGTGCAAAACTCATTATAGAGTAGTACAGGCACTACCAGAATTGTCAGAAAAGTATCATATATGTTGTATACGAAATAATAATGCACATATTCTTTTAAACCGAAAAATATTTCGTTAGAATTTACATATTTTATTGTTTGAAGAATCGTCTGTTAAGAGTAAATTTTAATCAAAATTTAAGCGTATTTCCATTCTGGGTGCTTCAGAAAGCCCGTTTTTACAAAAAACCAGCTTTCTGACATGTATGCATAATAGTATACATGTCTGTGTGCTATAAAAAAATAAAATGTCTATACAAATGTTTAATTATTTATTTTATGCTAATCTAGTAAAACATTTATAGTGTTTGCAACTCAATAGCTTAAAAATTTCGAAGATAACAGAAGTAACTTCCCTTGTTATATATTGATAAGTTAAATTGCCATGTAGTTTCAATAAAAAATAAATACTAAACAAAAAGTTAATGACATTATTACTAATACATTATTGCACACTGTGACGTTAGTAATCAAAACATTGCCTTAGCGGAAACATTTTTATACGCTTTCTTTACATTTTAATAAAAAGGATACTACCCTCAAGGAGTGTGTGTGTGTGTGTTTGTGTATATATAAATAATTTTCTTAATGTATGTCTTCCGTTAGAACCAGCGTTTAGGCAACTGCTTCATGTATTTGTTATCTTTTTACGGCGTTGTAAATATGACGTAAGTACTGTACACTAGTGTCGAAAAGTTGAGCATAATAAGACAACGAAACAAATAGAAGGGGGAACGTAAATATATACTCCCATCTAGGAGTATAATCCAGCTAACAACGTGCACAGCAAGAGCACTGCCAGCGTCATATTGGCTCGTGAATTAAAGGCAAACGAAACAGTGCATCAGATTAAATATGTCGCATAATGTATTGTGCTCTCATTGTGATCGGAGGGCAACCTTGTGGTAAAGTGTACAGTGTACAATAAGAACATGACACAAAACTGTCAGTTCGGCACGTTTTTAAAGGAAAGAATCCTCGGACTCCTGGAAGCAGTTCGGACACAGATCGAAGTTCCAGCAGCCCAGAATGTGCCACGAAGTTAGATTTCCAGGCTTTGGCGGAAGTTACGAGACAGTAAATGCTCATCGTAGGCCATTAAAAGGTGCCAACCGTGTACTGGAAACTCAGGACAGCTGGTCTCTTTGCCATATATCCAGTAGCGCGTGTCATGTGCACAGAAGAGTTCGTTTACAGTGGAGTCAGCATCATCGAAATTGGACCCTCAATGAATGGAGGAACTTTGATGCGTGCCGAATTGTTAGTATTTAGAAGCACCACTGTCACACCCTCTGCCCTCTTAAACCAGGATACCCAGCGCGAGGCCCCCAGTACATGTGCCGCCCATTAACATGTGCTGCGAGGACAGGCCGGCTCCAGAAGACAGATAGGCAGTTAACACGTGTCAATGTTATGCTGCGGGTCTCCTCCCCCGCCCAAGCAAAACCGCGTGAAAACTTGGACACCACCAAAGAAATACCGAGGTAAGCTGAGTTTCGCTGATACAATGCTAGTTAGCACATAGGAGAAGGGCTGACAGGGCCTGGCAGTGATGCCACGGGCCCTCGTCTCTCCCCCTGCAACATGCGTGAAAACATTAATACATGCCCAGATAATGCAGAGATAAGCTAGAGCCCCCCTCCCCCTCTCAACACCATAAACTAGTGCAACATGTGTGAGGAATAGGGGAGAGCACCAAAAGGGGGTTAAGAGTCCCAACACGTGAAGGATGTTAGTCAGTTGTTCCGTGGCATCGCCGTGAGATGGAGGTCAGACAGTTGTTGAATCCCCGTGCCAAAAGGCGGCAGTTGGGTCAGCGATGTAGGAGTCAGTCGAGTCAGTCAGTCCGCCGAGGCCGGGGATCGGACCCCGGCAGAACCAGTTACTGTATGCAGAGTCAGTTGCAATACACCGTGCTGGAAGGTGACAGCAGATGGGTGAGGGGCCCGCCGGAGTCCCACATCGGAATAGATCAGTTGGACCAGTCGGGTTGACTCATCAGTCGTCACGCCGAGAGATGCGAGGCAGTCGTCATGCAGAGAGGCACGAGGCAGTCGGGAGAGTCAGTCAACCGAGGCCAGGGTTCGGATCCCGGCAGAGTCAGTGATGTAGAGTCAGTTGTAATCCGCGCCGAGAGGCGACAGANAACCGAGGCCAGGGTTCGGATCCCGGCAGAGTCAGTGATGTAGAGTCAGTTGTAATCCGCGCCGAGAGGCGACAGACAGGAGCGCCATGACGAGACGCGAGTTTAGTCAGTCATATGGTGTGAATAGAACAGTCGTATCACCAAGTCGGGACGGGAAGTGCGATACCGAGAGCAGGAGTTGAGTTGTGGCCTCATAAAGAGGGGCGCCACCCCGAGAGGAAGTAGACGACGCCGGAAGGCGACGGCCTGACCAGGAGCACCAAGTCGGGATGCGAAGTACGATACAGAGTGGGAATCAGTCAGTCAGTCAGTGAGTCAATCGTGACATCACCGGGGAGAGAACCCCGGAACAGTCCGACGTGGAGAACCATCATCGAGACCGGAGGAGGATGTCAGCGGAGTCCACCATATCAACTAGAATGGGCCTGTGAAAGGCTGTCAAACTCACTAGACCTCAACCTACTGCCGGAACACCCAGAACTACCAATACAGCTAAGTACCAATATCGTCGCTTAGGGACATACCCGATGCCTAGCGTCCTCCAAGACATCAGAAATGTTAGCCCCAGTACTTTAATCATCCCTTAACGCTCCCAACTTGCAAGGTACCGTCTCGGAGTAAATAGGTATGTTTGTATTCTTATTTCTAAAAATATAACCTAGTATATTTGAAACACCGAGANTACCGTCTCGGAGTAAATAGGTATGTTTGTATTCTTATTTCTAAAAATATAACCTAGTATATTTGAAACACCGAGAAACTACATTATTGTTTAACCTATAGAACAACCAAGGCGCCCATAGTCTGCACCAGAGAGGTAACTCAGACCCTAGGNAACTACATTATTGTTTAACCTATAGAACAACCAAGGCGCCCATAGTCTGCACCAGAGAGGTAACTCAGACCCTAGGACACTTCTTGTATCTCATATCACAGGGAGGCGAATAGTGTCAACTTGCTCTTCACATATGAGTCAAGATAATTTTGAAAAACGGTGGCAGTTAGCTTAAAAATACAATACGGAATGTTTGTTCACCATGTACGGTAGATTATAAATCCACAGGAAACAACAAACAAAGCGACACTGTTACATTTAATTTGCACAAATTTGCAACCAACCCCTCACTTTTCATGGATGGGGGTTGATATTGGAGCCCACATTTTTTTNATTTAATTTGCACAAATTTGCAACCAACCCCTCACTTTTCATGGATGGGGGTTGATATTGGAGCCCACATTTTTTTTCTTTGTACTTCGTCGTTCAATAATGCGGTATCCAGAAACTCAGGCATTTATAGTTCATTCTGGCTGTGTTACTAGCAAAAAACATATGTTTCAAATACACTTTCGAGAGTGGTCTCACCCCTTCGGTACAGAGTTAGGCTATAAGTCGTGTATTTATTTTCGAACCTTTTTAATGAGGAATCACCTTCCTACGTTTGTAGGTAGAGTTCAGTTCCATCCTGTATAGTATATACTTCATTATATTTTATTTGTAAGCTGAAATATACAGTTACTCGGGAGGTATTCACATACGATACAATTTCCATATCGCGTATTTACATATATTTTTATGTTGTACAACCATTTAAATATTAATTACAGTTAGTAGATACAGCGCTGATAATTATTTAACTAAACATGACAACGACATTTCGGTCTTGTGGGTACTGTTATCCAACACCTACAAAACCTTCGCACTTACTTTTACTTTTTCTAGGGCCTTAGACGTTTTTGGAAAGCAAGGAACGTTAGGATATCACAAATTGTGGGACTATGGATAGTAATAATTTACGAGAAGTGCAGAGATCTTTAGCAAGANCCTGAAAACGCCAGCTTTAACATATTTCACTCGTAACACAAAGTTGTACTTTGAAGAGATCAAAATTCTGATGAAATGTGAAACGTTTTTTCAGAGCTGTTTGTAAACAGGCACCGTAATTCTGAAAATTTTCAGAATATATAAATGAAACATTTTCTACTAAATCTCTGCACTTAGTGGCTTCGTCAGGAACAAAGCCATAGTTAAAATATTAAAAAAAATCGTAGGTAAATTTACGCTTCCTCACCAAATGTAAGGGAAATTACATTAGACACTTCGATGGCCAGATTNAAAAAAATCGTAGGTAAATTTACGCTTCCTCACCAAATGTAAGGGAAATTACATTAGACACTTCGATGGCCAGATTTAAGTTTGCATTCTTTCTTTATAAACAGTGTAACTATGATTGGCCAATTTGCCATTATGAAGTGCGGGCATAGACAGTCTTGTACACAGGACCCTTGTGTCTCACCAAAAATTCTAGGCTATTTCTGTGTAAATTAGGTACAATATCTCCTTTGAAGTTTTAAGGCTGAAGTAGAGAAGCTTCCAATTGAGCACTATATCCGACTGAACAACGTGCAAAACTCATTATAGAGTAGTACAGGCACTACCAGAATTGTCAGAAAAGTATCATATATGTTGTATACGAAATAATAATGCACATATTCTTTTAAACCGAAAAATATTTCGTTAGAATTTACATATTTTATTGTTTGAAGAATCGTCTGTTAAGAGTAAATTTTAATCAAAATTTAAGCGTATTTCCATTCTGGGTGCTTCAGAAAGCCCGTTTTTACAAAAAACCAGCTTTCTGACATGTATGCATAATAGTATACATGTCTGTGTGCTATAAAAAAATNAAGCCCGTTTTTACAAAAAACCAGCTTTCTGACATGTATGCATAATAGTATACATGTCTGTGTGCTATAAAAAAAGAAAATGTTTATACAAATGTTTAATTATTTATTTTATGCTCANTTTGAAGAATCGTCTGTTAAGAGTAAATTTTAATCAAAATTTAAGCGTATTTCCATTCTGGGTGCTTCAGAAAGCCCGTTTTTACAAAAAACCAGCTTTCTGACATGTATGCATAATAGTATACATGTCTGTGTGCTATAAAAAAAGAAAATGTCTATACAAATGTTTAATTATTTATTTTATGCTAATCTAGTAAAACATTTATAGTGTTTGCAACTCAATAGCTTAAAAATTTCGAAGATAACAGAAGTAACTTCCCTTGTTATATATTGATAAGTTAAATTGCCATGTAGTTTCAATAAAAAATAAATACTAAACAAAAAGTTAATGACATTATTACTAATACATTATTGCACACTGTGACGTTAGTAATCAAAACATTGCCTTAGCGGAAACATTTTTATACGCTTTCTTTACATTTTAATAAAAAGGATACTACCCTCAAGGAGTGTGTGTGTGTGTGTTTGTGTATATATAAATAATTTTCTTAATGTATGTCTTCCGTTAGAACCAGCGTTTAGGCAACTGCTTCATGTATTTGTTATCTTTTTACGGCGTTGTAAATATGACGTAAGTACTGTACACTAGTGTCGAAAAGTTGAGCATAATAAGACAACGAAACAAATAGAAGGGGGAACGTAAATATCTACTCCCATCTAGGAGTATAATCCAGCTAACAACGTGCACAGCAAGAGCACTGCCAGCGTCATATTGGCTCGTGAATGAAAGGCAAACGAAACAGTGCATCAGATTAAATATGTCTCATAATGTATTGTGCTCTCATTGTGATCGGAGGGCAACCTTGTGGTAAAGTGTACAGTGTGCAATAAGAGCATGACACAAAACTGTCAGTTCGGCACGTTTTTAAAGGAAAGAATCCTCGGACTCCTGGAAGCAGTTCGGACACAGATCGAAGTTCCAGCAGCCCAGAATGTGCCACGAAGTTAGATTTCCAGGCTTTGGCGGAAGTTACGAGACAGTAAATGCTCATCGTAGGCCATTAAAAGGTGCCAACCGTGTACTGGAAACTCAGGACAGCTGGTCTCTTTGCCATATATCCAGTAGCGCGTGTCATGTGCACAGAAGAGTTCGTTTACAGTGGAGTCAGCATCATCGAAATTGGACCCTCAATGAATGGAGGAACTTTGATGCGTGCCGAATTGTTAGTATTTAGAAGCACCACTGTCACACCCTCTGCCCTCTTAAACCAGGATACCCAGCGCGAGGCCCCCAGTACATGTGCCGCCCATTAACATGTGCTGCGAGGACAGGCCGGCTCCAGAAGACAGATAGGCAGTTAACACGTGTCAATGTTATGCTGCGGGTCTCCTCCCCCGCCCAAGCAAAACCGCGTGAAAACTTGGACACCACCAAAGAAATACCGAGGTAAGCTGAGTTTCGCTGATACAATGCTAGTTAGCACACAGGAGAAGGGCTGACAGGGCCTGGCAGTGATGCCACGGGCCCTCGTCTCTCCCCCTGCAACATGCGTGAAAACATTAATACATGCCCAGATAATGCAGAGATAAGCTAGAGCCCCCCTCCCCCTCTCAACTCCATAAACTAGTGCAACATGTGTGAGGAATAGGGGAGAGCACCAAAAGGGGTTTAAGAGTCCCAACACGTGAAGGATGTTAGTCAGTTGTTCCGTGGCATCGCCGTGAGATGGAGGTCAGACAGTTGTTGAATCCCCGCGCCGAAAGGCGGCAGTCGGGTCAGCGATGTAGGAGTCAGTCGAGTCAGTCAGTCCGCCGAGGCCGGGGATCAGACCCCGGCAGAGCCAGTTACTGTATGTAGAGTCAGTTGCAATACACCGTGCTGGAAGGTGACAGCAGATGGGTGAGGGGCCCGCCGGAGTCCCACATCGGAATAGATCGGTTGGACCAGTCGGGTTGACTCATCAGTCGTCACGCCGAGAGATGCGAGGCAGTCGTTATGCAGAGAGGCACGAGGCAGTCGGGAGAGTCAGTTAACCGAGGCCAGGGTTCGGATCCCGGCAGAGTCAGTGATGTAGAGTCAGTTGTAACCCGCGCCGAGAGGCGACAGACAGGAGCGCCATGACGAGACGCGAGTTTAGTCAGTCATATGGTGTGAATAGAACAGTCGTATCACCAAGTCGGGACGGGAAGTGCGATACCGAGAGCAGGAGTTGAGTTGTGGCCTCATAAAGAGGGGCGCCACCCCGAGAGGAAGTAGACGACGCCGGAAGGCGACGGCCTGACCAGGAGCACCAAGTCGGGATGCGAAGTACGATACAGAGTGGGAATCAGTCAGTCAGTCAGTGAGTCAATCGTGACATCACCGGGGAGAGAACCCCGGAACAGTCCGACGTGGAGAACCATCATCGAGACCGGAGGAGGATGTCAGCGGAGTCCACCATATCAACTAGAATGGGCCTGTGAAAGGCTGTCAAACTCACTAGACCTCAACCTACTGCCGGAACACCCAGAACTACCAATACAGCTAAGTACCAATATCGTCGCTTAGGGACATACCCGATGCCTAGCGTCCTCCAAGACATCAGAAATGTTAGCCCCAGTACTTTAATCATCCCTTAACGCTCCCAACTTGCAAGGTACCGTCTCGGAGTAAATAGGTATGTTTGTATTCTTATTTCTAAAAATATAACCTAGTATATTTGAAACACCGAGAAACTACATTATTGTTTAACCTATAGAACAACCAAGGCGCCCATAGTCTGCACCAGAGAGGTAACTCAGACCCTAGGACACTTCTTGTATCTCATATCACAGGGAGGCGAATAGTGTCAACTTGCTCTTCACATATGAGTCAAGATAATTTTGAAAAACGGTGGCAGTTAGCTTAAAAATACAATACGGAATGTTTGTTCACCATGTACGGTAGATTATAAATCCACAGGAAACAACAAACAAAGCGACACTGTTACATTTAATTTGCACAAATTTGCAACCAACCCCTCACTTTTCATGGATGGGGGTTGATATTGGAGCCCACATTTTTTTTCTTTGTACTTCGTCGTTCAATAATGCGGTATCCAGAAACTCAGGCATTTATAGTTCATTCTGGCTGTGTTACTAGCAAAAAACATCTGTTTCAAATACACTTTCGAGAGTGGTCTCACCCCTTCGGTACAGAGTTAGGCTATAAGTCGTGTATTTATTTTCGAACCTTTTTAATGAGGAATCACCTTCCTACGTTTGTAGGTAGAGTTCAGTTCCATCCTGTATAGTATATACTTCATTATATTTTATTTGTAAGCTGAAATATACAGTTACTCGGGAGGTATTCACATACGATACAATTTCCATATCGCGTATTTACATATATTTTTATGTTGTACAACCATTTAAATATTAATTACAGTTAGTAGATACAGCGCTGATAATTATTTAACTAAACATGACAACGACATTTCGGTCTTGTGGGTACTGTTATCCAACACCTACAAAACCTTCGCACTTACTTTTACTTTTTCTAGGGCCTTAGACGTTTTTGGAACGTTAGGATATCACAAATTGTGGGACTATGGATAGTAATAATTTACGAGAAGTGCAGAGATCTTTAGCAAGATTCAGTTCATGTTAGTGTTTGTGCGTTTTGAAAAAATTACTATGAACGTTTTGTGATAGTTATCTTACGACGACTAGTTCTGCATTCAGTACGCAATAGTTCGCTGGAATAAAGACAGCTTTCAAACAAACTGTGGCAGTTTTTTTCAGTTTATTTTTTGATGTTTTCATTTCGCACTTATATTTTGTTACGCGCCGCTCGCTGCTTCGCATCCTTCGCGAACGAGTAGAAGTGAAGGACAGCAGTTATATGATAGCGGCGGCAGCAATTCAAGGGATTTTTTTGAATGAGCAAGCGGGCGATAGGCCAGTGGGCCAGGTTTCTATTACAGAAAGTGAGCCGACACGATAATTACTTTTGCGGCTTGCGCTGCTGACCATGATTGTATTGATTTTTGCGTTTATTTGAAGAATGTTATAAATTACTGACCTCGTTTTCTCAGCATGACTCGGGGTGCGTTGAACCTTCCAGATGGTCAGGGGAAACGATATAAAAGTTTGACAGACCTCCGAGCCGAGTAGTTGATGATTGAATGAGTGGCTGAGTTCCGAGATATAGAAACCGAGCAGCGAGATAAGTGACCAGCGGAAGGGAAATATGCTACTGCGAGTATCAAGTAGTGAAGGGTGTGGCTGGCAGGTTGGACTATTGGATTAGACGAGTGAGTGAAGTACATTACAAGTGGTGGCAACAGANGTGTGGCTGGCAGGTTGGACTATTGGATTAGACGAGTGAGTGAAGTACATTACAAGTGGTGGCAACAGATAGACTTGCACACGTGTTAATAATGAGTATGAGTTAATTGACTGTAACCAAACAGAGGCAAATAAGGACGTTAATTGGAGTTGGAATAGGCATTAAGTATTCTGTTCACTTTTAAATAAAAAGAGTAATAGTGGAGACAGATTATTTAATGCTGTTAATAATAGCTGTGTAATTAAATTAGAAAAGAAATAGATCTTATATTTTTATTAAGACCACCATCCCTCACGAACTCAGATACCACCCTCAGGCGTCCCCTGTAACTATATATATGTAACTATATATATATAACTATATATATATATATAAACCCAACTAATGTCACTGCCAGCTATTACGCAGTGTTGAGTAAGTTGAATTTAACGTATATTTTTTAGTTGTATCTATTAAATGTACAAGCAAATATATGGAAATACACAGTAAATTCACGACTTCGACTTAACTGTAGCAATTACATTAGATGAAAGCTGTTCTTTTTTCCCGCATTTTTAGTTTGAAATAAAATAACAGTAGGATTGTTGCATCTATACACAATACTAAAAACTGATGATACTTTAAACAGTATGGCATTTGTGGTGAACATACCTCTGTTCACGCAGAATTTATCTTTCCTTCTGCACGCGGCAATTTACTTTACACAAACTTCATTCTCTTTGGGAAATGAAAAAGTATTTGACGTCTGTCCCTTTTGTTTTCCTGTGATGGTTGTTGCAACCGTAAACACCAGAGTTTGGCATTATTCTTCTCCCAAAAAGTACGCACAAAACCGAGGCCCAAGTCACATAACACGTGTCTAACTGCTGTTGCCTTGTGGCCGTGTCTGCTTGCATGTAACCAATCCATTGAGTAAAGTACACTAGAGTAGTCATGGGATAGGAAAAAGTCTGATTGTTTTTTTTTGTTAGTTCTTGTATTGATTCAGAGTAGCACTATTGTTCTCGACTGGGAGGTAGCTGGTAACAGGCGACGCAGCAGACTTTGAAGGTCTATAATATAAAAACCAAACAACCTACGACCTTGGTTGACCAATCAGATGAACCGTAGAACTGTGAAGTTTGATTACCATATCTTCATAAATGTTCAATGTGACCACCACGAGCGGCCCGAACGACAGCTACGCAATAATCAAACTCGTTCCACACTCTTGTTAACATGTCCGGTGTTACGGTTTGGAGGGCGTCCCTAATTCTCGTTTTGAGGTCGTCAATGTTAGCTGGCAATGGTGGACGAAATACTTGATCCTTTATGTACCCCCATGGAAAAAAATCGCACGGTGTAAGATCCGGGCATCTTGGGAGCCAGTGATGAAGAGCCTGGCCACCAGCTGCTCCTCGACCAATCCAGCGTTGCGGTAATGTCTCGTTCAGGTATCCGCGAACAGCTAGGTGCCAATANCACCAGCTGCTCCTCGACCAATCCAGCGTTGCGGTAATGTCTCGTTCAGGTATCCGCGAACAGCTAGGTGCCAATAGGGTGGCGCACCATCCTGCTAGAAAATGAAGTCCCCCACCGCCTCTTCTAACTGAGAAAATAACCACTCTGTAAGAATGTCCAAATAAGGGATTCCAGCAATAGTGGGCTCGTGAAAAAATAAAGGGCCGAAAACAGTGTCTTTGGATACAGCGCAAAACACGTTCACTTTGGGGGAANCATGCTGACAAGAGTGTGGAACGAGTTTGATTATCGCGTAGATGTCGTTCGGGCCGCTCATGGTGGCCACATTGAGCATTTATGAATGTATGATAAACAAACGTCACGGTTCCCCGGTTCATTTGATTGGCCAATCAATTTTTTAGGTTGTTTGGTTTTGATATTATAGACCTTCAAATTTGGGGTATTATTTTATACTTATCTTATATTACGTCGGCAGCACTCAAGGGTAAATTACGAAAATGAACACGAAGAATTTGTAAATAATGTTCCTACGAAGTGACACTTCTTACGTAACATTACACGGTCACTCGGCGTTTGGTTGATAGCTGACCAATAATGAACGTCGTAGTAAACGTGTCTGGTCCATTGTGGAGCAAGAATACGATATTATTGGTACCGCAGAGATCAACAGAACTAGTGTTCATGTAGCGATAGATAAGGTGACTCACTTGTAGCNTACGATATTATTGGTACCGCAGAGATCAACAGAACTAGTGTTCATGTAGCGATAGATAAGGTGACTCACTTGTAGCTTGTCTTAGATGTCTGTAAATCTATTCCACTCTCAAAGTGTTTCAGAAAAATGTGGCGTAGAGTGGGACGGGATCGTGCACGTTTACATTTGTTTAATTGCATATTTAAGTAATTAACACTGTAATTATTGAGAAATTTGAGGCTCGCATATACTCTTAATTTGGTATTCCAAACCCACTCTGAAAAAATCTCTGCAATTCGCATATAAAAGTTGCAGAAAAAATTTTATTTTTGCAATTTTTACTCAACCGCATTTGCAATGGGGCAAAAGTGTACACATAATGGAAAATTGCGAAATTAAACAACGGCTTCAAAATGTTCGAAAATAAAAGTGATTGCATTGTAGACGACAAAGATTGTAACAATAATCACATAAAACACGCATTGCACACGTCTTTAAAACACCTAAGAACACCTGAACATTACCCAATTTAACACGAGCTTCTGTGTACCAATCTTCACGCGATGCGCATTATACAGCTTTGTTCGCATTTGTTTCATTGTTTTCGTTCAGTAGATAATTGTTCATTTTTCGAATTATTTGCTTTGTCCAGTACCCTACCTCTGAGGTTCCCTTAAATTATGAGTTAGTAGTTATTTCTTACTTTTTGCATTTTAAAAACCCCTCCATCAGTTTCGGCTGAGTTATGTGCCACATTTTTGNTTAGTAGTTATTTCTTACTTTTTGCATTTTAAAAACCCCTCCATCAGTTTCGGCTGAGTTATGTGCCACATTTTTTGAAATGCACATCTTTCAGTCAGTTATTCCTCTACATTTTCCAAAAAATAAATAAAACGGTGTTTCTAAGTGTAAATGCCTATAGCAAAACCAAAACAGGTTCTACTGTAACCATTTCACTTTAAAAAAAACCNTTCCAAAAAATAAATAAAACGGTGTTTCTAAGTGTAAATGCCTATAGCACAACCAAAACAGGTTCTACTGTAACCATTTCACTTTAAAAAAAAACCCCATGACAGGTATAAAACACACAGTACGAAGTTTTACCCCATCTTGATATTCGAGGTTTTGTCCCACGCGGCATGTTTTAATTTCCTAACTCCTACACTCTTTGCTACTGGGCAAGATTTCAGGGTATCTTAAAGAATTTAGATGCAGGTTTTAATATTTGTCAGTAGTTAAATCAAAATCAAATACATATGGAAATTATGTTCTTAACTGGAAACATGGTTTAAGTTCTCATCGTCTGAAAGAAGTTAATTTGGGGTCAGTCAGAACTGTAAACAGTTTGCGCAAATTATTTTGATGCACCGGCTAACGCTCAAGGACGGACCACCGGTGTTTACAAAAGAGAGAGAAGCCGTAATGAAAAAGTGAAATTAACTATTTTACGACACATCCTCTTGGTGCACTAAAAGACTAAAATCCCCGCCGCTCACTATACATAATTTGTATTAATTGAAATTGGTAGTGGGATTAAATTCTAAATTTCAACTGCTGGCCGCAGATATAGCCTAGATTTAAATACAGTTCGAACACGATAAATAGGCTTCTAACTTCTATGTCCATACCCGAAGGCCAGCTGTCGGCAGTAAGTGCTCGTTTCGGCTGATTGCAACGGTATCACGTTGCGCAACATAAGTAATGAGCGCAACCCGCAAAGGATATTAAGACTTATTGGATGTTCTCGGACTCTATGGCATTTTACAAACAGGACATAAAGAATTGTACTACTTGCCATAGAGAATCCAGATCGCAGTAAACTAAAAGGAAGATGAACTAAGAATGAAACACTACTGGCGAGATAATCTCTAATGCTAGATAAGCTCACAATTTTTGTTTAGGGCCCTAACGCGGAAATTCTCGCTGATCTTCGGGGACAGAGGCGGTTGCAAACACCACAGAAAAGTTAATCACAAAACATTTATTGATGTTTAGTTTTAATTATATAGATGCTTGAAAAACTTTCCTTCACAAATACAAACATACAAATTACCTCATAGTTGCCTTATGTTTAATCCACTGTTACAGCTTGTTGATTGAATATTAGTTACTTTATTACGCACCGCACAAGAAATACCTATAATGCGAACTTCCGCCCCACTCTATTCTATTCACACTATAAAATAGGTTTATATGTTTCACTTGTGTCATAATTAAATTACGATTCAGTGGAAATGTGTTTGTCGTGTTTATCAGATGTCCGAAGTGAAAATTATGCAGTGGCAATGACTCATTTCTTGCACTACCAGACAACAAACTGAAAATAGAAGTGATTTGCGAGGACCATTTTCATATAGAATATTTGACGAATTCATTTAAACGTCGTTTACTGAGAACCGCTGTACCTATTATGTACGAAAATAGTTAAGACGAATCTGTTTTAAATGAAAACTTTCCTGTCACCACAACCATCTACCTGTGCAGAAGAGGACACAAAGAAAGCTGTTAGTAACCCAGCTGTAACAGCGCGTTCAAATGACAGTACCGGGAGCACAGACATAAGCTGCGAATTGGTATGTAACTCCGAGGATAGCCAAATTGATTAAACAGTTGCGTAAAAAACATTTGAACTGGAAACGTACACACAGTAAATCTGCTTACAGACGAAATAAAATCAACACTAAACTCGATCCGGCTGATCTACTGCTACAGAAGGGTAATAATCTTGAAAAAGTGTCATTCACACTCCTTAAGATGTAGTAAAATCACAGAACGAAAAAGACGCGAGAGCAGGATGAAAGAGACTTTGCCATTATATGTACTATACGTCGCCTTCATTGTATCAGCCATGGATTAAAGAAGGTTTTAGGCTGCCGAGCGAAAGAACTGTGAGGAAATGGGTTGGTGTTGTAAACTTGCAATCAGGAATACAAGAAGAATTAAAATCCAAACTTCGGTGTAAAGTCGAAACAATGGAAAACCACGAGAAAACCTGTGTTATTATTGTCGATGAAATGTCAATAGAGGAGTGGTCNGAGCAGGATGAAAGAGACTTTGCCATTATATGTACTATACGTCGCCTTCATTGTATCAGCCATGGATTAAATAAGGTTTTAGGCTGCCGAGCGAAAGAACTGTGAGGAAATGGGTTGGTGTTGTAAACTTGCAATAAGGAATACAAGAAGAATTAAAATCCAAAATTTGGTGTAAAGTCGAAACAATGGAAAACCACGAGAAAACCTGTGTTATTATTGTCGATGAAATGTCAATAGAGGAGTGGTCTTCTTACGACATCAAAAATGATCTGAAGGAGGGGATGCAGGATCTTGGCTATTTGGGACGAAGCGAGGAAATGGTGACTCAAGCACTTTTTTTTTTAGTAAGAGGCCTAACATACTCGTGGAAAATCCCCGTTACTTATTTTTTGTCCTCGGGGCCGACGAAGTATGACAGCTTGTTGCTTCTTCTAGATATGGTCGTTACCACGTTTTTTGAAATCGGACTAAATATCAGAGCAGTTGTCTGTGATCAGAGCTCCACAAATCAGAAAGTTTTAGAGACGCTAGGAATAACTAGAGACCGGCCTTACTGTAAGCACAATAATTCAAGATTTATGGCTTTTTGTGATGTGTCTTCTTTGATTAAAGGCGTACGAAATAATTTAGAACGCAATGATTTTATCGTAGAAGATAAAACCATTTCTTGGAAACCGATTGAAGACCTTTTTATTACTGTCTCTTCTTCTGGAATTGCAAGAGTTATTCTGAATATGAGTGCCAAGCATCTTCATCCTGGACCTTTCGAAAAAATGACCGTCAAGTTAGATACCCTGGTGTTTAGTCGCTCAGTGTAAGAGGTCCTCATGACAAGCTTTTCAGAAAATGAAAAAGATGCTATAAAACGGTCTACCGCCGAATTTGTTCTTAAAATCAACGATTTGCTTGGTAATTTAAATAGTGTGACAGTAATTGATAAAACCCAAATAGAAGACCCTTGGGTGCCAAAAAGTCCATGTTGGAGAAAATTTAGTAGCAGCTCGAAGCTGGATTTCCAAATGGAGAATACGAGGCCGAACGAAATTACCAGCGACATTTCTTAATTTTCACAGACAATCACAGCAATTTATTGGGCGACTTGAAAACAGAAGATGCGGATTATCTACTTACATAAAGACTTCAGCAAGATCTACTGGAAAACGTGTTTCGAGTAATTCGGATGAGATCTGGTTACAACAGGAATCCTTCTGCTCAATAATTCCGCCGAAATTTGCAGCATATAATATCTGTGGGGCTAATGTAACAAACACAAACTGCTATCTGCGAACCTGATATGTATGAAAATGTACTGATGCACGCTGATGTGTCCGAAATGGTTTCGTCAGAAAAAAAAATGCAAATATAAGTTCTTTGGAAGATATAAGCACGCATTTTTCTGACATGAACGACACCATACCTTTAGAAGAAGTGAACACTTATTTTCCAAACGTCAGCAATGACTCGTCTACAATCATTACCGTTAGAACAGTACTACTTCGCTGGAAGAAAACGCAAAGTATAATTTTTCAGGTTATTTGGCAAAACAATGCTTGAAAAGGTTTCAGTGTGGAGAATGTAAAGAATTGTTCGCTGACGAAAAGCGTTACTTTGTAACAAACGAAAGAGCATTAATGTTCTTGAAAAATTACAACAAAAAAGCCAATTAATGTGTTTTGACTCCAGCCTCGGACAGCTTGTGGCGAGTGATACATAGTCTGCTGGGCGAGTTTGCACGTTTTTATTCCTATATTCACTACGAAAAAGGCCTTTCCCAAAAACTAGACGAACGTGTTTTGCAAGTCACATACCGCAGCTTTGTCAACTGGTTCTGTAAAGACTGTCGTGATCACAAGTTATTTATTATGCGTTTAGTAATAAAAACAAGACTTATCTATGAAGCAAAAGGCAATCCAGACAGTTGAAACACAAATGTCGCACTAAGAAAAGGTCACTTCAGTGTAAATCCCATTCAAATGCTCAGAAATTACAAAAACTACAATTCCTGTAAAACAGTGTACTGGACACAAATGTGTGTATGAAACTGCAATCGGCAGTGTGTTTTCGTTTGTGTTTGAAAACTTAATACATATGTGCGGTTGTTAATCTAAAATTTACGCCAAATCAATTAAAACAACCTAAATTATTCTGTACAAACTACGTCAGTAGGTTACAGTAGTGATCTTTGGATTCCTATACCGTGTCGAAACCATTGAGAATTGCCACAGCGTGTTTGCAAAAACCTAATTTGTTCAAGCTTCTCAACTTCAATTACATCTCCAGCGAGACGGCTCGGATGTCTTAATTTTAAGGTAAGAAAATCTTTTCGTTTCTGTCGTAGAATATTTCGTGCGGCCCAAAGCTTGTGTACCTCAGTAACTTTATATTGTATTGTCACTGGATGTAAGTGTATAGAATGTTTTTGAACCATTTAATATTTTTCATGATTAACTGCATAGGGTCATTAAATTGTGCAGTTAAGTAAATTGAGGCAGTATGATTTCACTGTTGAGTATATAAACATGTTATATGCCCAGAGATGTTATTCTTGTCATTACTGGAAACTTTCACTGTCGTCTATCATTAGTAAATTAACTTTCAATCCGAGCAGCAAGACAGAAGAAAACGTAGTATATAAAGTAGTAATGCATTTTATCGATGTTCTAATCTAACAATTTTGGCATTAGATAAGAATTATGTATTTGTTGAAATTTTCAGCAATGTCAACTACTATTACATTTTATTTACCTTTGCGAAAATGAATTATCGAAAATATATATAACGGTCATTCAAATGAATAGTAAATAGGCACTATAACTGTATCATGTCAATAAAATTGTTTTTAATTCTAATTTATTATTTTACCATAGTTTATGTGTTCAAGATAAAATACGAGTGTTGTAAGCACTTACAATGACCAATTTTATAATTGATATCAATCATGAACGATGTCAATACGTTCTTATGTGAAAGGAAATTGACAGGAAATGCGTGTTCACTAGTCGAGAAGTATATGTTAGACGCACGAAGATCTACAATTTGACTCATTGTTTACAGTTTGGGGTTGTGATCTACTGCAAAGGTGACTGCTCGTACAAATAATCAGTACTTTAGATTTGTCGGTTCAAGTGTCATTAAGGCTGTGTCTGAACCTAGGAACACACTTATGTATACTCGTGTACTTTTATTATAGTCATGCGTATGGAATCTTTCCTTATGCCCCTGTCCGACCATTACCGGCTGTTGCAAAGTAAGCATTGGATCCGTACTCGTAGTTCTCGCGTAAGGGTTATTGCACAGGCGGTTTACAACATTGGTTATGTTCTACCGAAAGTATTATTAACGACAGCATGCTTTGTTCGCCCTCCACCTAGATTGTTACACTGTTTGCAGTATAAGGTTTCGTTTCGTTTTCCTTGTCCTCTGTATCTATCTCCTACTAGATCTGTTTCTCCCATTGTCATTTAAAAAGAATTTAATGCTACTGTTGCTGGATATCCTGACTGTACTTTGATTTACACCGATGCCTCAAAAACTGTCGAAGGTGTTGGGTCTGCTTATTTTGATTCTTCACATAAATGTTCTGGACTCTCTAAGCTCCCTTCCACCGCCACCATTTATTATGCCGAAGCTTTTGCAGTGTATATAGCTTTACGTTATGCTTACAATTTCAAGGTCTTAAGTCCTCTGATATCGGATTCACTTTGTTTATTTACGCATTGCATTCTCACGAATACTCCACTCGGCTCGATACTTGACACATTCCGACAGGTATACTTATCTGCATCGGTCACAGCAGCCAGTTGATAAGATTGTGAACACAGATTTTGACGGAAAACAAAAACTGAATCTATGTTGGAACGTAGGAGCATAAATGTAAAATTATCAACCCATTAGGTGCTGCAGCTAAAAAGCGCATGACAATGCAAGTGTTACTATTAATAAATCACATACATTTTTAAAGAAAGGATTTGACGCAGTAAGCGCAGTTATCTATAATGCATTATTAAAACTTGCAAAAACTAGACGTAAATTTTATTTTAACACTAATAATGGAATTAATAAAAAATTAATTCTAAACTATTGATATAACTTTTACACTCATCCATGACTTGCCTTGTAAAAATTTGGCAATATTCTCACTGGCCTGCATATTAACGTTACATTCATTACCACGCCAGGTTTATAAGAAATCACGAAGATAACTGGTTAATGTTATCTTGACTCTTCTCGATTATAAAAAGGTTAAAGAGTCTACATGTACACTTTTAAAAACTTTTCTTCTCATTGGCCTTTTTTTCGAAATTTAATGCTTCCATACCACTCATTAGAAAAAATAACATTAGGAATAACAATTACGAATTATAAATAGATTTTCAAAATAGTAGCCTATGGGCTGTAAGGGCGCGAGACGTACACACATTCGTTTCCCTGTGCACGTGCGTGTGTCATTTCCCGAGACATGTACAACGTTTACGTACTTGGACGAATGCGAACGCTGTATGAGTGCACATCTCATTAACTGTTCTTTTGGCGTGACCAGAACGATAAGTGAAAACACTGAAAATAATAAGTGCTTACGTTCATACAGCTAAAGTAATGTCGTGCAAAGGACGCAAAGCAGGAAACCTTACGCATACTGCGGGAATAGGACATTTATGATCACGTAAAAGGCTCAACTCTAACAGATATTTTTGTTTTTAAAGCGACAATACGATTGTCATCTCTGTAATATCCATGTGTAAAATAATGATGTGCATTAGTGGTTATAGTCTAAAAAGCTGGCAGCTATGTGTGTTTACAGTTAAATAAGTGTAACAGCACACTATTTTATATTATACACTGAAACCTCGAACTCATAACAGTGCGATTAAAGTTGGCACTGAACACTAACGAACGCATGAAAACTATGTATAACAAAGAAAGTTGCAATATTCTTCTTCGAACTACAACGATGCATTACAAAATATAACTATTTCTACACTGCAAATCGGTTGAATGCAATGACTCAGTGCCAATCGCTAATAGTTAAACTGGGTTTACAATAGAAGAATTATGCGTTAAGAAGTATACAGTAAGCGCTTATCTTTCATATGGAAACACGTCTTCTGTATTTTCAGTTTTCCAATAATGTTTTGATTCTTAATTCCAGCCTATGGAAACAGGCAGCATGCCTGTCATGTTTACTTTTGTTCCTAACCTAACCTCTTATATCACAACCATAGTGAATCAGATCATACTTCAAAGCCGACATTTTCTATCAGAGAAGCTTTTTTTTAAACAAACATAATCGTCAACATGCGCACACACGCCCGTTTTTAATATGTTTTCTACTTACATTACTGTAAATAACAGCTTCCCGCCAACAACACATACTGCTCTGTTATGATTAGTCGTAGTCTCAACATTTTTACTTAAGATATAAAATATAACCGTTTATTTCAACCCTTAAAGGAATCCCACCAACGCACACGACCTGATACATTACATTCGGAACCAATACATTAAGAGAACACACTTTCGCTTCTTCTGCACACCTCTTAACGCATGCTTTTACGCTTAAATATGTCTATTGTAAACCCAGTTTTACTTCAGACGTCACATCTTACGCTACATTAAGGTGTGCAGCCGCGTTTAAAAACGCAGTTTAACAATGAATTTCTCTGTTCATAGCGTACAGTAGTTACCAAGAAGAACATAAATATTTTTTAATATCTTGACTGTGTCAAAATGTTTTCGTGTATACTGTAATGTTTGTCGTCTCCTAGCCTACAAATGGATAATAAAAATTTATGAACACTATGTAAAAAAAGGAATAACTTGTGACAGTAGGGCATACTTGTGTGTCAACTTTGTCGCATATTTACATAATTATAATGTAATTCTCCTAAAAGTAGTTATGTTCTGTGTGCCCCATGTAATGTTGAATGAACAAATACTTTACGACCACCAATTTTGTTTTGCACGATTATGCTATATGAACGAAATATATTCTACAACATGTAAGATCATCTTCAAAACGAGGTGTGTTAATTCATACAGCAAATATATTTTCGATTCGTTTATCGTGGGCATTTTCTCACCTTTACTAGCAATCCTCTACCACTTAACAGTGTTAATTTTAATATGTTAGTAACATACTATAGCAGTATGTAGTCTATCATATTTTCAAAACCGTTTTTCTTCTGATATTTAAAAAGTGTTTAAGAAATTTCCGGTGCCTAAATTCTGTGAGAGACGTTAGTCCTTTAAGCCGGCCCTTCACGATACCCAATTTCTGCTACTTTTTGTTTGACTCATGGGCATAACAAAGGCATAAAAGTTTATATAGCAGGAGAGAAGAAAGAATGCATCTGTTCATATTCACACGTAACCTAAAGTGCTAACAGAAAATTGTAAATGGCCGGCAAAACAACTCGCAGGGGGGCAGGGGTACAAATGCAATCAAATGTTTAATGTAGGCGCTTTGTGGTGCATCCAAAAAGTACGATGTTAGTTTCTTTCCCCTGAAGACTGCATTTATTTTGGTTTCTAAATACAAGTACTATTGATGTATGGAAAATTATATGAGTAACGTCACTGCTTATGTATGTAACACAAGGGACTGTATCCACATGTATGTACGACGGACATTTACGCCAATAATTAAAACATTGGCCAATTATTTAAACAGGGGCGTAGCCAGTAATTTACTCATATTTGAGGGGGTTGGGGGTGGTGAATTTATATTTATACTTCTGGAAAAAATACAAAAGCTGTATTATTGCAAATTTATAGTTACAAAATTATTTATAATTAATGGGCTTATATACAGATATGGAACTAGAAAATGATAACATCCTTCATGTTTAAGGGAGATCACACATTTCTTATATTAAAATATAGTAAAAGTTGTCATTTCGTTTTCAAATATTGTTTTTTAATATTTTATTTTCATTTCGGGGGGGGGGGGTATGTCCTTATATAACCCCCCTCTCGACTACACCCCTGTATTTAAATGTGTATCTTAATGAACTTAATAATCAATCTTGTGCCTTCCGTAATTAAACAATCTGTTACTGTTAGAAGACCGAAATAAGGCAAAACTATGACAATATTAAACTTAAGGCTTTCGTGTGTGCCTGTTAACATTACTCACGCTACACAGCTCAAATTATCTACTTTAGTAACCAATCGATTTGATTAGCAAACAACCACAGCTAGTCGATTGCACTGTGCTGTTACTTGCGTATTATTGCTTTTAGACTAATGAATTCTGGAAATAAACGTTTTCTAACAACATAAGTTATAAACAGCAATAATTTATCACATAAAATTATTCAATACCCAACGGAGATTTGAATCTTTAAGCCTGAAATCATGTGGTGCAGACCCACGCATCATCCAAATGAGCTACATACAGCTTACAGGGAACTTGCGTGACAACATATATATGTCATAAATCCACAGTTATCGCGTATTTTATAAAGTTGTGTTTATTGTTATGTTATGAACGTGTGAGTAATTTGCAATGTTTCCTATTACTTATGAGTATATTAAGTTTCATTTTGTACATACATAACTTTTACAGAACCCGTAATATTTTCGTAAACAGACATATGGGCTTGAGTTAGTTACTCGGGTGTCCACCATTTTATCTGCCTCAGCTTCGTGGGTATAGCAGACATTCAGAACACGTTCTACTGTTGCGGAGTTGGGTCTGAGAGAGAGAGAGAGGAGAGAGAGAGGAGAGAGAGAGAGAGAGAGAGAGAGAGAATGAATGTCACAGTAGCAACGCTGCCGACTTCCACACGCAGCCGCCACGAAAATGGACTAGCGCTACGTGGTGTTCAACCCACGAACTACAGATTCTTACCTGCTGGAGTGGTCAGAAACTTTAACCTGGGGAAGTCCACTCTATTCATATCTTTACTTAATGACAAAGCTGACGTCACGAGGTATGGGCAGAAGGACAGGCACATGCGCACGGTTCCACCTTTTCATGCTCCCACCACATGTGCGGTTGGCACGCACCAGCGTTACAACTTCTTAGATTTTTCAGTCAGTTAGGGTCGTTCGTGACCCAGCAACATGCGCATTATCCTCCAAACTCTCTCCTGCGCTAAGTCTTGGTCCTACTCAACACGGCACTGCGGTCCATGACGTCGTCGCCGTGCACGTGTTCCGTAATCTGAAACGTTTCGCTAGCGGATTTGCTTAACTTTTGGCAGAACCAGACGTTTGCTCGTTGCTCAAGCATCGACATTCTCGTGTTCCGCCGCTCGCGTTCAACTAACCTTCACAATTGAAGCCTTCATTCCGCTTACACTGTACCGTATGCACCCAACTGCCCGCGGTGCAACCTGCCTCATGTAGTGCACAACAGCGACACTATGCGGCCAGTCCACAGACTTATTGACCGTCGTCATGGTGCGTGGCTGCCAGTCCACGAATGTATTGGCTGTACTGCGTAAATAAACAGTAGAGTTACTAGAGCAAATATTCCTGAAATTAAAATCGACAATAACAATAAATGTAATGCACTAAAATAAATTTACTTTCTTGCCTTTTAATTTTGGATACGAACTTGTGTTCCCCTACCCTCCCGCCATAACTTTCTTCTCAAGGCTAAAGCAGAGCGCAACATAGTCATCTATGACGACTGTAGTACTGTGTTGCTACAATTTTCCGCTTGTTGACTCTGTCCATAACGCGTGTCGCCGCATCCTCTTCTGTTGTTTACTCAACCTACTTGCCTCTTCACTCTCAGCACATGGCTCTGAAACCCCTGTCGAGGGAAGAGTGATCGTGGTGAAAGATGTCATAATGTTGCGGGTTTTCACCTGTGGTCTCATCACACTTTCACTGTAATGATTTAGACCTAAAAATTGTATATTACATGTATATTCATTCGTGTGTTACTTTTAAATGCATCAGTGCTCATTGTGTTTTATTTTCTTGCCTTACCAATAATAGNTGTATATTCATTCGTGTGTTACTTTTAAATGCATCAGTGCTCATTGTGTTTTATTTTCTTGCCTTACCAATAATAGAATAATTAATTGCTTTTCTATGCTTTCAGCAGTCTTGCAAATTGTATGTGAACTTCCTGTCAGCACTACCAAAACTGGACATTGAAATTGATTGTTAGACAATTCACGGTGACTTTAACGTTTTTAATCAAATCTTTAACCTGTAAAACAATTACAAATAGAATCATTGCCAATGCATACACTGTTAAAGGTAATTGAACCGACATAACTATGCCGAAGAATTTTGGAAATCGGCATGTTATTAGTTTTTAAATACGCCATCATTGTTCAGACAGCTAACGAATGTAAACAAAGTATTTGGCTTTTGAAATAGTGAAGTCAAATTGTAATGTTTTTGTTTACATAGAGCGGAAGGATACGTAATAGATACCTATAAGTAGAACTTAGGCAGTGCTTCAGAAAAGTGTGAATGTACAGAGAATGGACTATAGTTGGCGTCAATTTTAGAANTAAGTAGAACTTAGGCAGTGCTTCAGAAAAGTGTGAATGTACAGAGAATGGACTATAGTTGGCGTCAATTTTAGAAGGGAGTGCCATGTCAGGAATGGGAGCATTCGGGAACATGAGGCGAGTGTTCCTGAATTCCAGAAAGTTTAGAGGCCATGGTGCGTGTTCTATCGCACATAGCACATTCTTGCTAACTATCGACAAAAAAAAAATGATACTTTAGCAACAGGCGGCGGTGATCATATACATTATTTCTTATACACATTTCACTGGCATAATGTTTTGTGTCGTAATTAATGGTACAGAGTCACGGTGTAAATATAGGTAAACAGAGATGCATCACTCTGGCAAAATATTTTTTCACACAACTGGAAAAAAAACAGCTACCTACCTTCGCTTTATCTTGGATTTAACATATCGACTTTCAAAAACCACTGATTTCAGCTGACATGATTTAGCATTAATTAATGCTTCATGCGCTCTTTAAGATCACGCACACACCTCCCGGTGTTTATTTAAGAGGCTAAGACTGCGTAGAAGATTAGTACAGCGAATATATCAAGAATGGTGCACTCTCAGTCGTCTATTTATAATATATTTAGAGTATTTAGTGTGTATGTGTATATATATTAATTATTTACACATCTGTTAACATTAATAGACACAGCCTTTTTTTCGATCTATGAGTGCTTTAAGTAATATTTTAGGTTTTTTTATGACATAAAATATAGCTCTGCAATTGCGTATGCTCAACTAATACCTCTACGTAATTTTCGCTCGAGGAAAGGATTGAACTTGTTTGATGCACTTTTATGTTAAATTCACAGTGAAGCCCTGCCGGCTACTCAACTCCAAGTGAATGTAAGTCCATTTTGTGCTACTGTAGGCCACGCAACTTATATCATTTAGGTTGGTGCCCTCTGCCCTTTTGGTTAAAATCCCGGTTAGTAAGTTATAATCTTCATCAAGTAAACTTATAATTACTGAGTGAGAGACAACAGGTAGGACCACTTTCCTTCTTGAGAGTAAACAAGCCATTCTTGGGTCGGGTGAAAAGTGGACGAGGAAGACGAATTTTTAGCTTGGGGTGGAGACAGCGAGTAAAAGGCAGGTTCTGGACAGTTAATTTTTAAAAGTAACTTTGTTACGTAGTCTATTCGCGGTTTCTTCACATTTTTTGAAACAAACCTTANGGACAGTTAATTTTTAAAAGTAACTTTGTTACGTAGTCTATTCGCGGTTTCTTCACATTTTTTGAAACAAACCTTAAAAAAAATCACACTATGTATGGTATGATGTGTTTGGTTGTTTCCTAATTAAGTTATTTATCAAAAGCGTTATATTCTTGTGATATCCCAACAGAACATGAANGATGTGTTTGGTTGTTTCCTAATTAAGTTATTTATCAAAAGCGTTATATTCTTGTGATATCCCAACAGAACATGAAAATGCCTTATTTTTGGTAAAACTAAAATTTAATTTATATTTTATTTATAAACTACATTATTTCATTCATAATTAATATCAATAAAAACAGTGAAAAAATATATGTGTTGATAATGCCTAGTAAAAAATAATTCTCATGTAAAATAATATTGTATTGAGTGCGTACGAATGCGTTGAGTTGTTCCCTTGATATAATTTTCTAGAATAGGCTAAACTTTGTTTGCATAAGCGGAGAAATATCATGGAAGTAGAACTTTAGCAGGGCATCAGAAAATTTGGAAGCAAACGTGAATGGACTATAGTTACACTCCACTAAAAAAGTAACTCAGTTACAACTACCAGTTACTTCACTGAAAAAGTAACCATTTACGGTTACATTNTACACTCCACTAAAAAAGTAACTCAGTTACAACTACCAGTTACTTCACTGAAAAAGTAACCATTTACGGTTACATTTCTTAGCAAAGTAACTGTAAGTTACTTTTCTCATCACTTCGAGATACACATAACTCGACAAATTTTACATGAAGAGTAATTTACGAATTTTTTCACAGTACAGTTTTNCATCACTTCGAGATACACATAACTCGACAAATTTTACATGAAGAGTAATTTACGAATTTTTTCACAGTACAGTTTTTTTACTGGTGAAAAATAGACATTGTTAAAAGCTATATACATATTTATACATCTGTTCAGTACATTTCCTTGGCACATATATTGAACTCTACTATAATTTTACTTAACTTACAAAACTTGTATGACTTAATACCGGCTCAATTGGAGAATTTGAAGTGAGTATTGGAGAGAGAGAGAAAGAGAGAACTAGAGTAATAATGATTAAATACGAATAATTTAATATACACTATACAGTAATGAAATAAAACCAATAAACCACAGAGTATAACCACACTGCATTCACAAATTCACCATAAAATAAATGAAACGGAATTTAACTGAAAAAAACAAATTACAATCAAGGTTTTGTAGAAGCTATTGCAGAACAGCCAACACACGAGAACAAAGTTTCTTGCGATGGGTTATAATCATAGACAAGTCTGAATATATACATCTATGTATTTATTTGTGTGTTTGTGAACAATTTTCGGGTAAGAAGAATCAAAGCAACCTTAATAATAAAATTCACTTGTAAAAAATTGTACCGCAAAAGTAACGACACGTGTTGTTATTTAGAGAGCTAAAATATGCAATTAGGTTACAGTTGACATTCATGAAGCTTTAACATAACGGCGTTGCCATACTCATTATTGAAACAAATTGCTCTGTTGCTATTACAATNTGACATTCATGAAGCTTTAACATAACGGCGTTGCCATACTCATTATTGAAACAAATTGCTCTGTTGCTATTACAAGTAACGACGTTACTTTCTGTCTATGGGAAATGGGACCACTTTACAAAAACGTCAAACCGCGCGTGAAGTCGTCTTACGATCACACAAAAGACCACTGCTGAACATTTCCACAACCTACAGTGGCCAATTACGAAAGCAGTAGCGCAACGTCAAAGATGCCGAGACATCTTGCGGTCCCTGTGAAAATTAATAAAGGAAGTTATGAATCGGTATTTTAAGGTGCGAGAAGTACGAAAAATGTTTGNCATCTTGCGGTCCCTGTGAAAATTAATAAAGGAAGTTATGAATCGGTATTTTAAGGTGCGAGAAGTACGAAAAATGTTTGCTACAAATACGCGTCAGCTTGGTTTTCCCGAACCAGACTGAAACGCCAGTCTGCGTCGGCGATTAGTCTCAGTAAGTGCAGGGTGTTGTTGCATATGCTGTAGTAGGTTCCTTTGTCGTGGGGGGGGGGCACGCGCAAGATAGTGTACCTTCATGCTGTACTGGTGCGCAAAACGTCAGCGCACCGGGACAGAGTAGTGAAGAGTCCGACTTCCAGTTTTCTTGTGGTATCTACATACATATGAGAACATACACAGTTCTAGCGAATTTCGACAATTACCCACAAGAGTACTTCCCATCTGATCAGAGCGGACTGGCCAAGACGTGACAGGTGTGCGATTCTCATTCATTTTTCAGCTTATTTTTGAGCCGATTAACGTCGTGGAAACAATAAGAGGGGCGGAAGTTGCCATAAAAAGAAGCGCAGTGTCCACCTGCCTGTCAAAATATTGTAANTCGTGGAAACAATAAGAGGGGCGGAAGTTGCCATAAAAAGAAGCGCAGTGTCCACCTGCCTGTCAAAATATTGTAAAATTTGCTTCGCTCGGTTGCCGATGTTCGGGAATAGGTTGTTCGAGGTATCTTCACATTTTTAGAAATCCAACCTTTGAAAAATCACCCCATGCATGATGTGCTTCGTTGTTTTATCACAATCTTTTTATACTTATTTGACATAAAAGTATGTTATTTTTGTTAAATGCCACTTTTACTTATACTCTATCTATTATTTATAATATTTCATTTATAATTAATACGAGAAAAAAAACAGTCAGAAAATGGGTATGTTGGTAATGCCCAGTAAGAAATAACTCTCATGTAAAATATTATTACACTGAGTGCGCACAAATACGGTGCCTTGCCACTTTGGTGTAGGGATGTTAATATCGGAAAATAATATCGATATTATTTATATCGGTTATTTTTAAAAGTATCGTTTTACAAAACGATATATCGAAAGAAAAATATCGATTATTTGTACATCGTAATTCGATATTGTATGTAGTAAATTGAAGGACCTGACAAATATGAAATTGCTTCGAACATTACATACTGAGAACACGAGTTGTTGAAAAAAGCCTGGAGCCTGTTTTTGGTGTATGTTGCCGAAGTAAACATAGTAATTTTTTTATACAATTTTTATATTTAAAACAGAGCTTTGTAAACGAGCATTTTAAAAATTTTTATTTCCGATACATGGAAAGAGACATTGATTTCGATTAAATATAGTTGAAATATATCGACGACTTATATCAATATATGGTTGATATAATACCGTAATTTCGATATATCGATATTTCTTAACATCCCTACTTCCGACTGGCACTCTACGATGGCCCGGATGTTGCAGTGTCCATTCGGGAGTAACAGAATTGAGGAGGGGGCAGTGATATGCGCTCGATGCTTCGCATCCCTTGCGTTTAGNAGTGTCCATTCGGGAGTAACAGAATTGAGGAGGGGGCAGTGATATGCGCTCGATGCTTCGCATCCCTTGCGTTTAGGTGGAAGTGAAGGACAGCAGTTACATGATAGCAGCAGCAAGTTAAAGGATTGTTTTGAATGAACAAGCGAGCGATAGGCCAGTGGCCGCGTATTTGTTACAGAAAGCGAACCGACACGATAATAATTTTTGCGGCGCGCGCTGCTNAGTGTCCATTCGGGAGTAACAGAATTGAGGAGGGGGCAGTGATATGCGCTCGATGCTTCGCATCCCTTGCGTTTAAGTGGAAGTGAAGGACAGCAGTTACATGATAGCAGCAGCAAGTTAAAGGATTGTTTTGAATGAACAAGCTAGCGATAGGCCAGTGGCCGCGTATTTGTTACAGAAAGCGAACCGACACGATAATAATTTTTGCGGCGCGCGCTGCTGACCCTGGTTGTATTGATTTATGCGTTTATCTGAAGAATGCTCTGGATTACTGACCTCGTTCTCTCAACGTGACTTGGGGAGCGTTGAACCTTCCAGATGGTCAGGGTGAACGATATAAAAGTGTGACAGGCGTCCGAGCCGAGTAGTTGATGAGTGAATGAGTAGCTGAGTTCCGAGCGATAGAAGACGAGCGGCGAGAAAAGTGATCAGTGGAAGGGAAATCTGCCACTGCGAATATCAANGAGTGAATGAGTAGCTGAGTTCCGAGCGATAGAAGACGAGCGGCGAGAAAAGTGATCAGTGGAAGGGAAATCTGCCACTGCGAATATCAAACCTGGAAGAGTGCGGCTAGCAGACTGGATTATTGGACTAAATGCGTGAGTGAAAAACGTTACAAATGATGACAACTGATATACTGAAGATGTGCTAATGATGAGTATGAGTGTAAATATAGATTAAATATTGCACTTACCAAGGAATAAAAATGAGATAGATAATTGAATGCTGTAAATAATAGCTGTGTGAATAAACTAGAAATCAAATTTAGTTCTTTTAATTTTGTTTATTAAGACCTCCATCCCTAACGAACTCAGATACACCCCTAAGGCGTCCACGTAACAGTATAAACAAGCAAATATATCCTATAAGTCACACTGCATGACTTTGCCCTGTTATAGCGGCAAGCAGAAATAATAACTAAAATTGCTGAACCACTTAATTTCAAAACTTCAATATTCATAATTCTCCGGAGAGAAACTACTGAACCCTAGTTAAGCAAGTTAAAACAACGACTGTACCGTTGCGTGCCCCAAAATAAAAATATTGCACTGCCACACTATCGGAAGACTATCTCAAGGGTGAATATATAGTGTATGTACTGCTTGCAAAGTCAATATGTACACTCAGCACAAATACCAGACTTAATAGAAGGAATACATAAAGTGAGTAATACTTATATAAACATTGTTGGTCGATATTCACCCACATCACTGTTTTTATTTATACAGTGTGTGTTGCTATGGGCGAGACGCAGCAACATGATGTGNTATACAGCGTGTGTTGCTATGGGCGAGACGCAGCAACATGATGTGTAGGCACATGTATATTAAAACCCCCACGTGGGTACGCGAGAACTTTCCAGGTACGCACGAATAACTAAAACAAGTGCGGTACGGATACTGCACCGACGGAAGATCCATCCACATTACCTGGGTCTTCATCAGGCATTACATGAAGGTGAATTCCAACTGTAAGTACACTTTTGTAGGTTTGTTCTGAAGTCAGCAAGGGATAACAGCAATTAATTAACTGAAGAACATAATATTTACCAATGAAGCGACCTTCACAAACCATAGGTTTGTAAATTTACAAAATATGAACTACTGGGCGACTGAGAATCCACGTTGGGTCCGGCACATGGAGCACCAGCAACAGTGGAGCGTGAACGTGTGGTGTGGAATCGTTGGAGACTACGTCATTCAAGGTACACTGGTCAGCTGCACATACGCCCATTTCCTCAGAGAGACCTTACCGGCACTTCTAGAAGACTTACCTCTCGACATATGTAGTGATATGTGGTTTCAGCATGACGATTGTCCTGCGCATTTTGCTATGGTAGTGAGGCAAGTGTTAAATGAAACATTTCAAAATCGGTGGTTAGGACGTGGTGGTGTTGTTAGATGCCCAGCTCATTCCCCCGACTTCACAGCTCTAGATATTTCATTGTGGGTAACACTGAGTGTACAACACGGTTCCTACGACGCCTGTTGACATGCAAAACGCATTGTGGCAGTTTGCGGCAGTATTACACCAGAAACACTTCAGGCCGCTCGTCGCTCGCTACATGTGCGTTTACAGATGTGTATTGCTGTGGATAGTAAACACATCGAGCAAATTCTGTGAAAAGTCCTAATGTGAAGCGTTTAAACCATAATTGTGCACTTTTGTACTATGTATGCGTATGCGATTGCATTTCTTAAGTTGGGTTGTTCTATGTGTGTTGTGCATCTGTACGCACTCGTGGAGTGGCGTGGAGTGGAGAGATTTGGGCGGCCCTTAACACCGAGGTCTTGGAGATTCGATGAGTGTGAAATGAGGTGAGAATGGAGCAGCACCGTAAATGGGAGAAATAGGAAATCCCTGAGAAAACCCGTCGACCAGCGGTATCATCTAGCACGACTCCCACATGTGAAATCCCGGGAGTGACCCTGCCGGGAATTGAACCCGATTCGTCTAGGCGGAAGGCGAGTAGTCTAACTACTACACCACCGCGATCCCTATACGCACTCCTTAATCAGTACAATTAATAACTAGGAAACAAATCTCCTGAATTAAGTTGGTATCGGAATAAAATGTACTTATTGATATCAGACTTGCACTCACATTGCCCGTGTTTCCTCCGCTGCGGTGCTAGCCATTGGTCCAATTTCGCATTCCGTTCCCCTTGCTCCATTAAGGTAAGCGCTACGCTGCTATAGGAAGTGGTCCCGCTAAGATGACTCATGGCGCATATTGTTTACGTACAGCTGTGAGTACTGGTCCACAGCCCTATGCTACTGGCGCACCTAACGTAGTCATATTTCCACATAATTTTTTGGCATTTCTGCGATGCTTTACATTGCAAATGCTATATCACTGAATTATTCTTTGCACGTGCTTCCCGATGGCGTTGGAATTAATGTATGTTATCAGTTGAAAAATGCGTATGGTTAAATTTCTCTATTCATACAATATGTGTTACAAATAGTCACTATGCGTCAAATTACTCGCCCTCGTACGTAAAATCATTGAGCGAAAACAGCATTTCTTGATCTGCAAACGTTGCAGAAATTTTGGGGGACGTCCAAGTTAGTTGGACCATCACGTGTATATAATTTTAAGCTAGTAAAATTACTTGTCTGCTAATTGCATCAGGCAGTGAGTGCTGTTTGTACAAATTTGTCGTCAAAAGCGAAATATTTTCGAACAGCACAATCAATAAAATCGCACACTATACTGCGATAAACATCAGTTAGGTAAAACTGCATCGTTCCGGCTATGTGTATTCGGTGAGTGTGCATTTATAATTACAGACAGTCCCAAAACTAGTAACTAATGAATATCATGCTTACAGTTGTTCAACCACGATGGCTGCCCAAATAGTAATACATGTTTCTGCATGGAGATCGCGCTGGACAACGACTGGCTCACGCCCCAGATTTCCTGCCCTAAGTCCCACTTTGGCGCACCTCGTAGCAAGTTTCTTACGTGCCCCTTACGGTCATTTTGCTTGTCTGAAATGGTTAACAAAATACTGAATCCTCCGTGGACTTAGGCGTTCTTTCCGTTATCCGATTTTAGAATGTTGAAAACATTATTCTCAAAAGTAATTCCCCAGCAGGTTGCTGCAGTTTACGATGATGCCAAGGTTATAGATTACTCATCGGTAAGGTGATGGTTTAGGATGTTTAACGTGGGTATAACCAATTATACAAATGCAATGAACTACCTTCCGGTCGCCCATGCCTCATATCATTATGGAAGATTCATATTATGTCAAGGAGCCTTCCGAAAAAAGTGTTGTGCTTTTACATGCCAGCATTCTTTCTCATGAGCATCAGAGACCAAGCTAACGATTAACTCCTGAACAGAATAGTAATTTTGGGATTTAATTCTTACATGAGTGACTTATTTTGGCAGATAGGCAAACAACAGCACGCTTTCACATTTCCGTAGCTATTTTATAAAAACAAAAGAAAGTAAATCACTTGCCTGAGCGTATTATTCAAAGATAAAAAATGTTTGCTAATTTAAACATGGTTTTTATATCAATATTTAAAAAATCCCACCAGTCAAGGTTTGCAAGATTTTGTTTTACTGAATGGGGACGAAATTAGCCACCAAACTTTCACAGATTTCAGACATAAATTATAGAAAATCCTAGTTAGCTAACTGTCGTTTCATCTCAGCAGTTCTTAATATTTGGAAATTAAATCACCAATAACCTCAACTTTCAAGGCCACATAACTCCCTCGACAATAATCGCAGGTCATAGATCGCATTATATTTTCCTTCTCAATTCGCTTATGAAACTGCCCCAAAGCGTTTGTGTCTGGAGCCCATAAATAAATATATATATATATATGTACATATGTGTGTGTGTGTGTGTGTGTGTGATCGCGCGCGTGTTCGTGTACTGCAATTTTTGGAAAATAAATAACTGGTTTTTAGTTCATATAGCTTTGCTTAGTTTATATAGCTTTGCTTTGACCACTCTTTACATCATAGGACGCCACGTCTTATGACAAACGACTATATCTTGACTGAAGCAGCAGCAAACATGGAATAGGAATGTTATGCTTGTAATCAAAACACAGTGCTGCTGCTTTCTCGCGTTGTTTGTATAACAGCTTTTTTTGGGACTTGTTTCTGAAACTTTATTTTCCTTCAGTATGAACCACCTGCTTTGCAAACCGCGAAGTACTAGATATTTTGATTAAAATAATTCTGACTTATGTTTGTCCCTCGTTCCTTATATTTTGAGCGCATTCATATTTGAGGATAACCAAAATTAAAATTAAAATTTTCATAAAAAATTAGCAAGAAAAATATATATTTCACTTAGATTTCTCGATATATTCAGTAGAGTAAACATAATTATCTCGATGAGTGTAGGGTTTTTGAAAAAGGGAGGGGGGGTGGTATTTATCTACTTCGTTAATTTTTATTGTCAGATTAACATCTACACCATTTTGACAGAATCAGTAATATTATTGACATTAATGTGCCTCACTTATAAATAAAATACTTCTTTCACAAGAAAATATTTAATTCAAAACAAGACTACAAAATAATTCTAGAAATCTATCCAAATTTTGGACTGGGAACATTTTTTTCAGTGGTTTATTACCCCCTGTAAACCCCTTCCCACTTTTACCGGCTACGAGAGAATGTTTCATGGCATTTAAATAATATACGTCTTATTAAACAGAAATGGCGTCGATACAGTGGTAGGTTTCTTGTAATTTTCAACAGTAGTCATCATGAACAAGAGCGCGGATTGTATGAAATTTCGTTCTTACCATTTTCTCAGAAATCCTGAAAAAATGATTGGTATGTTGTTAAATTCGTTTTTGTACTCTTAGATTCTAGATCTGTATTTCTTGGTCTTATGTTTACTTTTAAAATAAACTTTTGAATTTGACATGTGTTTTTTACTTTTCCATGTCTTGAACGTTGGCTGATTCTTACACAAATATCCCGCTAAGCTTTGGCGAAGTTGCTCAGTTTCTTCAATTATCACCACCTTTCTTCCTACCAGTAGTGTTGAGTAACATATGCAAATAAAATATTGAAGAAAAAGTAGAAAAGTAGGGTAGCGTTTATCTAAAGAACAGAACGATGAATTCTTCTTCCAATCTGAAGACATAGTGATTCGAGCAATGATATCGCACACATAACACTGGTTCAGCGCGACAAGACGTTATACTACTTTGTTGCTACGCACACTCGCCTCGTGAAGATACTCAGTTAAGTAATTTGTAAAACAAACCCTGTATTAAACTATTTGCCAAGCTATTACAAAATTCCATTCTCTTCTAGCTATGATAAAATCGATGAAGCAAATGTAAATCATTTCATTGCAACAAATGTTTCTAATGTCAACACAATACAGTACTCAAATTTCACCAATATACATATAAACAAATTTGAAACTGATACCAAAGATTATTTTTTTAGTACAAGTGTATTAGGACCAATTTTATTATAATTGGTGATATGAAATCTTACAGAGTCACAGTGTATTTTAACACGCAAAGATTTCACGTTTATTAAAAACAGGGAGCTATATAAATAATTTTGGTATACTTATATTTCTGTGTTAGAAACACAAAAATTTGGCTTGTAGTGTTACACGAGAAAATTTATTTGGCAACTTGTTTGCAAGGAAATGTTTCAGAAAGGATATTTACTATGTATGTAATTTTCCAACTCTCAGAATTTCGGTACTTGTGAAGTACTCGTAGATATCGTTTCCTCCACACAACACCTTAGGTTATTATATAAATATTTTTTTTTAACTGGCACTTCTTCCGCCAGAACTCTAAATTTACGAAAAATCTGCAGAAATTTAAAACGACATTCTGTTGCCATAACATCGGAAAATTTCTTTAATGGTGAAACATTTTTATAACAACGTAGAAGATAGTTATTTTATTCAGTATGGTACAATGCATGAAGCCATCACCTAAAAGATATTTCTTTCTGGTTTGTGTTATTGACTGTATGTACAGCACAAGAATATTATTTTAATGTTATCCTGAGTGAAAACACTTTGCATTTGTTTGAGAAACGCGTGATTCGGAACATGTCACTTGGTAATTATGTATTCAGGGGCTTCGGAACCTTTCTCAGTTTGATCAGGTTGGGGAGGGGACAAGGCGATGCAGAGAATTCGCCACCCCTAGTGCTGATAAGTCTTTCTTCGCAAAATTTAGTTTTTAGAACGTCAATATCATTGTTTATACACACATTTTGCTACCTACTCACACATTTTATACAAAAAAATACATCAGTAAGAAAATACCGGTAATATTATTTAGTGATTCCCAACAAATACCTCCTTTCCCTCTTGCCAACCACCCTTTTCGACGCCACTGTGTGTTATACCGTGCAAACTCTACTACGAAATAACTGTGCCAGACCCAAGATACCAGAAAGCCAAGATATGTGNCATTTCATTGCAACAAATGTTTCTAATGTCAACACAATACAGTACTCAAATTTCACCAATATACATATAAACAAAATTTGAAACTGATACCAAAGATTATTTTTTTAGTACAAGTGTATTAGGACCAATTTTATTATAATTGGTGATATGAAATCTTACAGAGTCACGGTGTATTTTAACACGCAAAGATTTCACGTTTATTAAAAACAGGGAGCTATATAAATAATTTTGGTATACTTATATTTCTGTGTTAGAAACACAAAAATTTGGCTTGTAGTGTTACAAGAGAAAATTTATTTGGCAACTTGTTTGCAAGGAAATGTTTCAGAAAGGATATTTACTGTGTACGTAATTTTCCTACTCTCAGAATTTCGGTACTTGTGAAGTACTCGTAGATATCGTTTCCTCCACACAACACCTTAGGTTATTATATAAATATTTTTTTTAACTGGCACTTCTTCCGCCAGAACTCTAAATTTACAAAATATCTGCAGAAATTTAAAACGACATTCTGTTGCCATAACATCGGAAAATTTCTTTAATGGTGGAACATTTTTATAACAACGTAGAAGATAGTTATTTTCTTCAGTATGGTACAATGCATGAAGCCATCACCTAAAAGATATTTCTTTCTGGTTTGTGTTATTGACTGTATGTACAGCACAAGAATATTATTTTAATGTTATCCTGAGTGAAAACACTTTGCATTTGTTTGAGAAACGCGTGATTCGGAACATGTCACTTGGTAATTATGTATTCAGGGGCTTCGGAACCTTTCTCAGTTTGATCAGGTTGGGGAGGGGACAAGGCGATGCAGAGAATTCGCCACCCCTAGTGCTGATAAGTCTTTCTTCGCAAAATTTAGTTTTTAGAACGTCAATATCATTGCATATACACACATTTTGCTACCTACTCACACATTTTATACAAAAAAATACATCAGTAAGAAAATACCGGTAATATTATTTAGTGATTCCCAACAAATACCTCCTTTCCCTCTTGCCAACCACCCTTTCCGACGCCGCTGTGTGTTATACCGTGCAAACTCTACTACGAAATAACTGTGCCAGACCCAAGATACCAGAAAGCCAAGATATGTGGAATATATAAGGAATTCCTGCTGTCTATGCACTCATTGGTTGTCCGCGCGTGTCGTAGCCGGGAGGGCTATATTATGAATATCAGAGCATTCATCTGCGTGCAACATGAAACTTGATAGTAATAGGCTGTTCACGGTAAAGTTAGCACTTTTGAGGACCTAGTTACTTATTATTTTCAACCATTTTTTATCCTTTAGCCACTTTTTAAAATAAATATTGACATATGAGTGATAAATACACTTCGTATAATCCACTGCACTCAAAAGTTAACATCTAAGGCTAAAATAAAATATATTTACTATTATTCCAGATGAAAGGGCATTCAAAAGTGCTCACTTTACCGTGAATAGCCTATATGCAATAATATATTCTACTTACTCTGACAGCAGATATTTTGTATGCGTTGAAAGAATAGAAAACGTATTTTATTAAAATTTGTGAGTAAAATCTAAAGCAATATATGACATGTTTCGTATGTTCAAGTAACGGAAGTTTTTGTTTTGCTTACTTCACAAAATGCAACTTTTCCACGATCCTCATAACAGTCATGAAANAAGTGCTCACTTTACCGTGAATAGCCTATATGCAATAATATATTCTACTTACTCTGACAGCAGATATTTTGTATGAGTTGAAAGAATAGAAAACGTATTTTATTAAAATTTGTGAGTAAAATCTAAAGCAATATATGACATGTTTCGTATTTTCAAGTAACGGAAGTTTTTGTTTTGCTTACTTCACAAAATGCAACTTTTCCACGATCCTCATAACAGTCATGAAANTTCAAGTAACGGAAGTTTTTGTTTTGCTTACTTCACAAAATGCAACTTTTCCACGATCCTCATAACAGTCATGAAAATATTATCTTAAGTATCTAAATTCCTAATAAAGTTCTATTTTACAAAACTGAACTTTTCCACAGTCTTCATATAAATCACGAAAATATTTTCATAAGTATCAAAATTTTTAATGAAATGCTGAATACCGAAATGTACATATACGTAGGCACCGACTTCTTGTTGCTAGAAGGAGGGCAAATCTCAAACTTTCTGTAAACATACTTACATTCGTTTTAATCTTATCTCTAGCCCTCCATATCTCCCTCGCTCTTCTTACTGTAAACATCTTACTCTTAGAAATTTAAATAAAACCGACGGAATACTTCTGGTTTTAGATATACGTATAAATGCAATATATTTCAAGACGAATAAGGCAAGTTAGTTTACCATAAGTTACAAATGCGTATTACAAACTAAGGACGATCGATTATAAACTCAAGGGAGCCGCCACGCCCGTCCTGGCTGGAAAGTAGAGGGGCAACCTCCCCCTTTCGCGACAAAATACTCGGCGCCTACTCAAATATATCTTATGGTAGGAAGTTATATTTAGGTGGCTGTAGTTCCAATATTAATGACCAAGATCTCTCCTAAATTCCTCCGAATTTTCACAACATACAACAGCTTAATTATGGAATAATACTTTTCATATTAGACAATCACATTTCGCCTATAACACTTAAATGCCAGCCCCGAATACTTCATTAGAATATAAAAAGTTTAATACCTAGGCGTTGGTAAATTATAGAACAAATTAAGTTATCGATGTTTGTNTACTTCATTAGAATATAAAAAGTTTAATACCTAGGCGTTGGTAAATTATAGAACAAATTAAGTTATCGATGTTTGTTGTTTTTGTTTTATTTTTAAAATTTTGTTACAAGACGCCAGAGGGGCGTATACGAGTTCGTGAGTGATGGTCAAGAAACGAACTTAAAAGAGTTTCTACTTTATTCATACAGCTAATATATACAACATTAAACTAGCTACATCCACTATTATTCTTGGAATTCTCAGCGAGCGTAATATTTAATGTCTACCTTAATTCTAATAAAAGTCCTTATCAGTGTCTCCAAATTGATTACAGTTAATTAATTCACACTCATTATTCACACATATTCATCCAGTCTCTAGTCATCATTCCAAATGTGTTTCACTCACGCATCCAGTTCAGTAGTCCTGCTCGTCAGTCTCACTCTCCACTGTACCGATGCTCGCAGTCCGCAGACTTCACTCCCGCTGGTCACTCTCTTACCACTCGACGCTCTGCTTGCTCGTCGTCTTAGCCGTCTTCGCAAACCTGGCGCTTAAGGTCGTACAATCTTCCAAACTCTAAACTCTCAAAACTCCCGGCTTGGAGGCCCACCAAAGCTTAAATAGTCTTCGTACCCTGAGTATCTCTTAGAGAGGCAAGGGCAATGAACCAGGTGGCAGCAGAAATACACTCCGCTGAAGGTTAAGAGCGTGCGAGTTGCGGTAGGCTTATCGCGGCGGCATGCGACGGCTTGCCTTTGGTTCTCAGGATATTAGCCTAGTCCTCGCGCACTACTTCGCTCGCACGGCCGGGACAGACAAAGGAGGCGATGAAGAGCAGCAAGCATCTAACAATATGATTTTTTATTTTGTGGCTCAATGCCCCGTTAACTACGTTAGTTGAAGCCATAATAAACATTTTCCCACATGCGCTCTAATTAAATAAATGACAAAACAAACATGAACGATACTATATTGTCTAACACTAGAGAAATATACAATTAAAAGTATCAAGAAGGTTTTCGACGTTTGCGTTCTAAACAAGCAGCGTACGACGTCAGTGACTCGTGTCAATCACACGTCTCTTAAGTAAATAATATCGTGCACTCATTCTCACAACATTGTAACACAATACCGTTAGTATAATATAATACTTCATATCAAANGTAAATAATATCGTGCACTCATTCTCACAACATTGTAACACAATACCGTTAGTATAATATAATACTTCATATCAAATTTTTTTTTTCATTTCTGCTACGTTTGATTAATATAGTAGATTTTTCTTGTGTGTAAAACACGTTTCGCCAGCTAAAATGAATAGAAAATTTAGGAGGATTATTTTAAAAAATTTATCGGGTTATAACCTAAGCTGTAATGCAGAAACAAAAGCTTATTGGATAATACGAAAAATGAATAAGGTTGTATGATTGTGAACCGTATTGTACAATATGCTAGAAGTGAATTCCCAAACATGCGACACAATATCGCTAAGAGCCCTCCGCGTGACGTCACGAGCAGACGATACAACGAGCGAAGAAAAGCGCGGAGTTGGGAATGCCCCCCTCCCTTCTGGCAGAAAACAGTGACAGTTCAACTGCGCAATATTATTACCACATCTGCCCTCTTGCTGAATCACCCATTGACGCAGTACGCTTATCTGTAGTTACTGTCACGCAGATACGACCCTATCCCAGTCTATAAGTGGACTGCAGTCACGTAACTTCCGCCTGGCACTNTAAATAATATCGTGCACTCATTCTCACAACATTGTAACACAATACCGTTAGTATAATATAATACTTCATATCAAAATTTTTTTTCATTTCTGCTACGTTTGATTAATATAGCAGATTTTTCTTGTGTGTAAAACACGTTTCGCCAGCTAAAATGAATAGAAAATTTAGGAGGATTATTTTAAAAAATTTATCGGGTTATAACCTAAGCTGTAATGCAGAAACAAAAGCTTATTGGATAATACGAAAAATGAATAAGGTTGTATGATTGTGAACCGTATTCTACAATATGCTAGAAGTGAATTCCCAAACATGCGACACAATATCGCTAAGAGCCCTCCGCGTGACGTCACGAGCAGACGATACAACGAGCGAAGAAAAGCGCGGAGTTGGAAATGCCCCCCTCCCTTCTGGCAGAAAACAGTGACAGTTCAACTGCGCGATATTATTACCACATCTGCCCTCTTGCTGAATCACCCATTGACGCAGTACGCTTATCAGTAGTTACTGTCACGCAGATACGACCCTATCCCAGTCTATAAGTGGACTGCAGTCACGTAACTTCCGCCTGGCACTNGTAGTTACTGTCACGCAGATACGACCCTATCCCAGTCTATAAGTGGACTGCAGTCACGTAACTTCCGCCTGGCACTGGAGCCTACACAGGTCGTTTTCAACCACCCCCGTTATGCCATAGTATTCGCCTCTTATTTGTAAACATTTTCAAAACAAAAGTATGTTCATGCGTCTCCAGTTCTTCGAGGCTCCGTTGGTTTATTTTCGTTAGCGTTTTTCTTTTCGTGCACTTTTGCTTCCCTTAGCGCTACCTATGGATGAGCATTTGTCGCACCTTATCTGGTTTTTAACTAGATAACGGCAAGTACCTAACAAACCTACATTGTCATCATACACTCGTGAGCAGTTGAATCACAGATAATTTCCTAGTAGCGTTTGGTAACCGCTTTCGCCCTGACGATGGCGGTGATGGGGTATAGCATGGACCCCCACAAGGCATCGGAAATAGACGGGACCCATACTGATTCATGACCGCTACACAGCCTCCCACAATGCACGGAGATCGGTCGGAAAAGGATCCATGGCGCTCACATCCCTCTCGACAGNGACCGCTACACAGCCTCCCACAATGCACGGAGATCGGTCGGAAAAGGATCCATGGCGCTCACATCCCTCTCGACAGCATCCCATATGTGTTCGTTAGGATTGAGGTCGGGCGACCTCGTGGACCAGGCAAGCTACATTCAGTCCGCGGAGAGTTCATTCAACCACTCAGCCACAATTCGGGAGCGGTGGGCCTGTGCAATGTCTTGCTGCATCGTCCGGAACAATTCCCACTTGCGAAAATCTGGGAGTGATCCGTCCGGGGATTGAACCCGGTTCACCTTGGTGGAAGGCGAGCTCAGCCACCACGGCCCCAATGAGGCTCAACTTATTTCCATAGGCGATATATACTGTATTTTGACGCTCGACGACTGTAAATATGTGAAAGAAATAGAGCCTATCTCTTTTCAAAATTATATATTCAATTCAATTAGTGTAATGTATTCAGTGATGGTTTATTTGTACTCTACGACCGAGTTCATTGCTACATAAATATTAGAATGCAGTACGTTATCATTTAATTGTATTTCATATTCTCCGACAATTTGAGTATTTGTGTTGTAAATAAATAAAGGGAAACAATAATCTTTACCCAGAAATGAAAATGGCTACGCTTAACTTGTAACATGTTGACGTCCATAGTGTAGTTCGACGTAACCCTGACACACAGGGCGACAGGATGTTGTGTGTCTCGGGGAAAGCAAGGAAATGCATTGGTTTCTAGATTTATTTATGTAACACTTCCCAAGTAGCCTTCCAACATAAAAGTAAATGATATTTTAAAAAAGTTAAATTCGTATCAGAAGAGGAATACCACATTCACTTGATGAGAAAATAGTTGCTTAAGAGATACACAGATTGCAAATTATAATTAATGACATAGTTAATTATTTGTATAACTTTCGTACAATGGGCAAGAACTGGGAGCATGTCCTTTGAAATCCAAACATTGTATGCAGTAAAAGATAATTTAGTGGCTAAATATGTAGGGAGAGTGAAACAGTAGAAGAGAAAATAAACAGAGAAAAAGAAAATGTGTAGTCACAAATATATATATNTATAATTAATGACATAGTTAATTATTTGTATAACTTTCGTACAATGGGCAAGAACTGGGAGCATGTCCTTTGAAATACAAACATTGTATGCAGTAAAAGATAATTTAGTGGCTAAATATGTAGGGAGAGTGAAACAGTAGAAGAGAAAATAAACAGAGAAAAAGAAAATGTGTAGTCACAAATATATATATTTTACCGAAAGGGCGGGCAAATATATCGCATAAAAATATAAATACTAAATAATCATGACTGAATATGAAAATAAAAAAATAATTTGAACTAAAATGTATTTTTACAAGATTCTTTAGTGGCGTATCTGAGTTCGTGAGGGATGGTTGTCTTGATAAAAAAGAATTAAATTTGATTTCTAAATTAATTACACAACTATTATTTACAGCATTAAATTATGTATCTCCACTCTTGCTATTTTTATTTCCCAGTCAGCGTAACATTTAATGTATATTTAAACTCTAATTAACACCCTTCTCATTGTTGCTTTTTCGTTATAGTCAATTATCTCATCCACATGTTCAGTCTGTCTGTTGCCATCATTTGTAATATCTTTCACTCACATCTAGTCCAATAGTTCAACCTACCAGCCATACTCTTCACTGCTTGATACTCGCAGTCGCAGATTTACCTTCCACTGGTCACTTATCTCGCCGCTCGTCGTCTATCGCTAAAACTCAACCACTCATCCATTCAACAACTGCCGGCCCGGAGGTTGATCGCACTATTTATATTCTGCTGGCTTTGACCTGGAAATTTCGACGCACCCCAAGTCATACTTTGACAATCTAGGGCAGCAACAATTAAAAATTCTTCAGATAAGTAAATAAACTCAATGCAATCAATGTCAGCAGCTCGCGCCGCAAAAAGGATTATCAGGTCGGAAAGCTTTTTGTAACAGATGCATGGTTCCTGGGCATAACTCGCTTGTCATTCAAAACATTCCATTGACTTACCACCACCACTATCATATAACTGCTTTGTCATTCACTTCACTCGCTGCGCGGAACAAAGCAGCGACCGCGTAACACCGCCCTCTCCTAAAGTTTGTTCATCCTGAACAGACTCTGCAACATCCGGACCTTCGTAGAGTGCCAGTCAGTCGATGTGAACAATCTCTGGCTTTGCCCGATAGCCTTGACAGTAAATCCAAAATACCACATCATTAATTTTCTTCAGAATCCTATAGGGGTATTCCCTTCGTTTCTATAGCTTCGGGCAGTACCCTTTTCTCTTCTGGGGGTTGTACAGACACACCAGTTGTCCTTCTTGAAATACCTCGTCCGACATTTTCTTACCATATTGCATCTTCATCCTGTCACTATTAATACTGAGGTGCTGTCGAGCAAAATAATGAATACCAACTAGTCTGTTACATATTTCGCTGGAATAATAAGGTGCNTAGCTTCGGGCAGTACCCTTTTCTCTTCTGGGGGTTGTACAGACACACCAGTTGTCCTTCTTGAAATACCTCGTCCAACATTTTCTTACCATATTACATCTTCATCCTGTCACTATTAATACTGAGGTGCTGTCGAGCAAAATAATGAATACCAACTAGTCTGTTACATATTTCGCTGGAATAATAAGGTCCTGCAGCTTCCTCTTCTGTCTGTCAGACAAACAGCAGGACACTAGGAAAGCGTAGCACTCTTCCAAACAGCATCCTTGACGGTGTTACCCTTGTGAACTCGTGAACAGCCGAGCGGTAAGCAAGGAGAAACAATAGTACTTTAGAATCACAAACCCGTTGATTGTCTGCCATGATAATCACAGGTACTGCTCAAGAGTACGGTTAAGACTCTCGGCCATTCCATCCCACTGCGGGTCTAAGGCTGCTGTCCTAGTCTTTTTCATCCCCAGAATCTTTTTTACCTCCTGGAACACAGCAGCCTCAAAGTCTCTTTCCTGATTGGAATGGAGTTCTAGTGCCATCCTTATCCATGTACGTGATTCCTGGTTCGGGAGGCGGATGACCTCAGGCTACTTAGTAAAGTAATCTTGGGCCACCAGTGGATACCGACTACCCCTCTCTATGACCTATAATATCTACTGCCATCTTCTTGAATGGGGCTTCAACATTGTATTTCTGGGGGTGATCTTGCCCGCTGGTCCTTGGACCCATCCTCAAAGTGCAGATGTCCCACATTCGGCGCCACTTCTCAACATCCTCCCAACAATGAAGCCAGTATAATCTCAGTCTAACTCTGTCGAGGTTCTTATTAAAACCAAAGTACCCACTGCCTGCTGCATTATGCAGTTCTTTAAAACTTCGGGAACCCTGCATTATGAAAGGACCAACTTAAAGTGTGTGTGTTTTCCATCATTACTTTCCCAGATTCTGTAAAGTACACCATTATTCAGTACGAAGGAATTCCATTGTGCCCAGTATGCTTTGACGGCTGTGCTCAGACTACATATCTTCCTATTTTGGCCGACAACCAGCTTCTTTCCTCTTTAATAATGGCTGCATAGTGGGATCATTCAGTTCATATTTTTTTATACCCTCATCACTCCAGGTAGGTGACCATCACAAGATAAATAACCTTGAATTCTTGTCCCCCGTAACTTCAGAGACTCGCCGGTTTTTTCTTTATTGGCATTCGCAATGACGACAAAATGGCTCATATGGCCTCCTAGACAGTGCATCTGTATTGCTGTGAAGGCTTCCGAATCTGTACTGAATTTCAAAGTCATATTCTTGAAGATGCTGTATCCACCGAACTATTTGATTTTCGGGGTTATTGAAAATCAGTAGCCAGCGTAGAATAAAATGTCTGCAATAAAAGTAGGGCCGGAAGTGTGAAATTGTCTTCACCATGGCCAGAAACTCCCTGCATGTAACACAGTTTTCTCTCAGGCTTATGTAATACCTTACAGAAGTATTCTAGTGGTCTTTCCTTCCCATCTTGAACCTGAGATAACAAAGCTCCAATGTCTACATCACTAGTATCAGTGTCCAAAATTAATTCACACTCATTGTTTGGGAAACCCAGGTCTGGTGGAAATATCATAATTTTCTTTAGTTTACTAAAATAATTTTCACCCTCAATGATCCAATGAAATTTCCTTTTCGCCTCAGTCAGTTCATGTAGTGGCTTGGCGATCAAGGCGAACCCAGCTACAAATCGATGACAATAGGCACATTATTCCAGAAAACTTTGCACTTCAGTTTTGGCATTTGGTGTCGGCCAATTTATTCTCGCTTTAGTCTTCTTGGGGTATGTTTCAATCATGTGGGCCGACACTACATATCTGAAGAAATTAATTTTCTTTTGGAACTAGTGGCTCTTATTAGGAACCACAGTTTCAAGTTGGGTGCGGCCACTTTCTGGAATACAGCATTTAAGCATTATAGGTGCTCTTCAAATGTCCTTCCTGTCAAAAAATGCCATCTAGGTAAACCTGATAAATATTTAAAGGCAGAACTCATTCCATCAGACATTCGAAGGGGCAAAGGGCATTACACAGCCCAAAAGGCATAACTTTGAATTGCCAGACACCTTTCTCTTGGACACAAAATTATGTATTCTCTTATTCGTCGGAGGCCACCTAGCACAGCCAGTGTCCACTATTCATGCCCAAAGTAGAAAACCATTGCAAACCCATCTACGCTGTTCAATGTTTAATCTATTCTTGGAAGTGGCCAAGTCTTTATTTGCCATATTATTAAAATGGAGATAACCTTCGCAATAACTCAGCGAGCCATCTTTCTTCTCAACAAGTACAAGGGNTTCGTCGGAGGCCACCTAGCACAGCCAGTGTCCACTATTCATGCCCAAAGTAGAAAACCATTGCAAACCCATCTAGGCTGTTCAATGTTTAATCTATTCTTGGAAGTGGCCAAGTCTTTCTTTGCCATATTATTAAAATGGAGATAACCTTCGCAATAACTCAGCGAGCCATCTTTCTTCTCAACAAGTACAAGGGNTTTGCCATATTATTAAAATGGAGATAACCTTCGCAATAACTCAGCGAGCCATCTTTCTTCTCAACAAGTACAAGGGGTGCCGACCACGGATTAACTGATACCTCTATCACATCTAGATGAATCATTTACTTCACAATTCCCTCAAATGCCTCATATGAAACTAGTGGTAGTTGTCTTGGTGAATATTTTATGGGACTGGCATCTTCTGTATCTATGTGGTAGCAGGTCACATCAGTCCTTCCAAGGTCACTTGACCACACGAGAATGCATCCTAATTTCTCTGCAGTAATTCAGAGACAGCCTTCTCCTATCGCAAGTTAGGATTTTCTTTCGTTCTTACCAGCAGTTCCTCCAGTATTTCTAGTAAATTATGTTATATTTGTTTTACTTTAGAATCTTCTGGACTTTTTAAAAATACCTGTGTGACGTGCTTGTAAAGACCTGCCATGGTCCCCTCCTCAATACGAATGGCACTATCGGGAAAATTTATCATTCTAATTAGAAAACTTTGAGAAGTAGAAGAGATCAGTTTCTTGATCATACACTACTGGGTAGCTAATTGGGTAGGATAAACCATGCAGTGTTGACACCACCAACACTGTACTGCCTACCCGCAGCACACCAAGTCGAATAATGACACAACATCCCAGCCTATGTAGTACGCCTACATTAAGCACCAAAAGACATTCATCATATATGTCTGCTATGTAAACATCGTGCTCTATGCTAAGATCACCAGGCTTCAAGATCACCATCATCTTTCTTATAGTTGATGTCGTCTCGCCTGTTACTGTAGTCATATAGCATCTTTCCATGCTGTCGTCGGGCGATCGCTTGGGGAGAAGGCCCTAGGATGTCTGATCTTACAACTGTTATGGTCGCCCCAGTGTCAACGACCATCTTGCAAGGAACATCATTTAGGCCCCCCTCCTCCAGTATTGCATCCCAATCATTTTTCACCGACCATACATGTAAGAACACTGGGGCCTTCCATCCAGCAGTCACCGACCTTTGCCTCTCTAGATCGGTGTTTACAAGTTTTCCGAATGTGCTGTATTCTCACCTGCCTCTCGCTGTCCCTTTTCCCGCTGCTGCTTCTGTTGCTGTTGTGGGCAATAGCCTCTCTGGTGCCTTGGCTGTCGATATGAACATCACTCAGGACGCTAATGTTTGGGGGGAGGGGGACGATGAAACTCTGAAGCACGGACGTTGGAAAGCGATATCCCTGATGGCCGTCTGCATTTCCTCCAATGTTTTCTTGATGCAGTTGTCGTCTTCCTTCAGCGTCACTGCCCGTAGCAGACGTCGGGCTGCAGCCCTATGTCTTGCTGACTCCACCTCCAATGCTCGGGCCATGGCGTCCTGCATGTTGTGGGGNGACGTCGGGCTGCAGCCCTATGTCTTGCTGACTCCACCTCCAATGCTCGGGCCATGGCGTCCTGCATGTTGTGGGTTGCAGTCAGACGTCTCACTTGCCATACCTCTGTACTGGTAATGGCAACAATGAAGAAACACCCTTCCAGATATAGCTGCGAGAGCCGCACGATGTCTTGCCATAGCTCCTACAGTGGTTCCCCTAGTCGCTGGGTGCGGCTTCGCAGCTGTGCATGGTGGGCATGTCTCAGGTATCGGTCACCGAAACATAGCTCTAAGTCCGACGCCAGTGTGGGGTACTATATCTGATGTCACTCTGGCAGAGATTGAATGCATGACCTCGAGGTAGTAATCCCGCTATTCGGCTGACCAGCCATTCAGTGTGGCGACTGTTTCGAACTAGTGTTGGTACTACCTCTATGCAGTGTGGCCAACGTAAGGTGCTGGCTAATTGAAGCCTCTTCCCCACTCCTGGCTGCACGTCGCTAATGCTACAGAGCTGCTGACTATCCTCCGAAGTTAGTGTGTTGGTGTTGGTTACGGCTTGCACTGATTCCCCACTTTTGTCGACTACAGAAGGTGGTTGAGGGTAGAATTCCGCTGCTGAAGGAATTCCTACCATTCCTTCTTCATTGTGCTCATTTCATTCTCTATAATATACATTCTCCCACAAACACTGTTCATCCTTCCATTTATACAGTCTACATATCTCGACCACATTGTCGATTCTTGTATTCACTAGCTCACTAATGTATTCCTTTATTTTCTGTATACATGATCGATTTTCTTGTCTAAATTTTCATTTATGTCTATTTTTTTGTGTAAGTTTTCATTTACAGAATCCATTTTCCTGTCCACGTAACCATTGCCTTATCTACCAAATCACTTACATTACCAATTTTGTTTTTACATCTTCCCTCAAGCTATTTGCTCTTGCACTCACTTTGTTACTTAAGTCCCCATATAATGCTCCCAATGCTTTCAGTTCTGTAAACATCTTTCTATTTAACATCCACTGCGATGGTTGTACAAAACAGTCTGCAANGACGTCGGGCTGCAGCCCTATGTCTTGCTGACTCCACCTCCAATGCTCGGGCCATGGCGTCCTGCATGTTGTGGGGTGCAGTCAGACGTCTCACTTGCCATACCTCTGTACTGGCAATGGCAACAATGAAGAAACGGACTACGATGATGTCTCGTTCCTCCTCGAAACACCCTTCCAGATATAGCTGCGAGAGCCGCACGATGTCTTGCCATGGCTCCTACAGTGGTTCCCCTAGTCGCTGGGTGCGGCTTCGCAGCTGTGCATGGTGGGCATGTCTCAGGTATCGGTCACCGAAACATAGCTCTAAGTCCGACGCCAGTGTGGGGTACTATATCTGATGTCACTCTGGCAGAGATTGAATGCATGGCCTCGAGGTAGTAATCCCGCTATTCGGCTGACCAGCCATTCAGTGTGGCGACTGTTTCGAACTAGTGTTGGTACTACCTCTATGCAGTGTGGCCAACGTAAGGTGCTGGCTAATTGAAGCCTATTCCCCACTCCTGGCTGCACGACGCTAATGCTACAGAGCTGCTGACTATCCTCCGAAGTTAGTGTGTTGGTGTTGGTTACGGCTTGCACTGATTCCCCACTTTTGTCGACTACAGAAGGTGGTTGAGGGTAGAATTCCGCTGCTGAAGGAATTCCTACCATTCCTTCTTCATTGTGCTCATTTCATTCTCTATAATATACATTCTCCCACAAACACTGTTCATCCTTCCATTTATACAGTCTACATATCTCGACCACATTGTCGATTCTTGTATTCACTAGCTCACTAATGTATTCCTTTATTTTCTGTATACATGATCGATTTTCTTGTCTAAATTTTCATTTATGTCTATTTTTTTGTGTAAGTTTTCATTTACAGAATCTATTTTCCTGTCCACGTAACCATTGCCTTATCTACCAAATCACTTACATTACCAATTTTGTTTTTACATCTTCCCTCAAGCTATTTGCTCTTGTACTCACTTTGTTACTTAAGTCCCCATATAAGGCTCCCAATGCTTTCAGTTCTGTAAACATCTTTCTATTTAACATCCACTGCGATGGTTGTACAAAACAGTCTGCAANGCTCCCAATGCTTTCAGTTCTGTAAACATCTTTCTATTTAACATCCACTGCGATGGTTGTACAAAACAGTCTGCAATTTGCGGTGCTCAAATATTACAATGAATTAATTTCTTTAAAAATAATTTATTACTTCCCTTCTGTCTAACTTAATTCACAATTGATTAATAACTAATTGCCACCATCCCACTTCTGAAACCAGTGCTGGATGTCTGAGGGGCATATCAGAGTTCACGAGGGATGGAGTTCTTAATAAAAATAAAATTACTATATTTTATTTCTAATTTATTTACAAAGCTATTATTTACAGTATTAAATTATCTATCTCCACTCTTGCTATTTTTATTTCCCAGTCAGCGTAACATTTAATGTATATTCAAACTCTAATTGACACCCTTCTCAATGTCGCTTTTTCGTTTTAGTCAATTATCTCATCCACATGTTCAGTCTGTCTGTTGCCATCATTTGTAATATCTTTCACTCACATCTAGTCCAATAGTTCAACCTACCAGCCATACTCTTCACTGCTTGANAATATCTTTCACTCACATCTAGTCCAATAGTTCAACCTACCAGCCATACTCTTCACTGCTTGATACTCGCAGTCGTAGATTTACCTTCCACTGGTCACTTACCTCGCCGCTAGTCGTCTAACGCTAAAACTCAACCACTCATCCATTCAACAACTGCCAGCCCGGAGGTTGATCGCACTATTTATATTCTGCTGGCTTTGACCTGGAAATTTTGACGCACCCCGAGTCATACTTTGACAATCTAGGGCAACAACAATTAAAAATTCTTCAGATAAGTAAATCAACTCAATACAACCAAGGTCAGCAGTGCGCAATGCAAGAAGGATTGTCGTGTTGGCCAGCTTTTTGTAACAGATGCATGGTTCCTGGGTATAACTCGCTTGTCAGTCAAAACATTCCATTGACTTGCTGCCACCACTATCATATAACTGCTCTGTCCTTCAATTCCACTCCCTCGCGCGGAACAAAGCAGCGAATGCGTAACAGTATATATGATGAACAGAAAAACTAAACTACAGTAGTAAAATGTGTTCAAGAAACTAGACTGTTAGTTAACATGTAAATATCTTTAAAATATTCGTGAAATTGTGTTTAGTCAGTGTGAAGGATTGAAANAATGCAAGAAGGATTATCGTGTTGGCCAGCTTTTTGTAACAGATGCATGGTTCCTGGGTATAACTCGCTTGTCAGCCAAAACATTCCATTGACTTGCTGCCACCACTATCATATAACTGCTCTGTCCTTCACTTCCACTCCCTCGCGCGGAACAAAGCAGCGAATGCGTAACAGTATATATGATGAACAGAAAAACTAAACTACAGTAGTAAAATGTGTTCAAGAGACTAGACTGTTAGTTAACATGTAAATATCTTTAAAATATTCGTGAAATTGTGTTTAGTCAGTGTGAAGGATTGAAAATAAAACGAACCATGCGACTGAACTGCTGATGAATGGGATGGGGAAATGCTCAAGCGATCGATCGGAATGTGGTAATACTAGTGCAGAGGCAGGTTCTAACAGCGCTAGCGCTGACTTAAGCACCTAAGACCACATCCTGCCAAGCAAAGACTTGGTACCAGCACCCCTGCTTCAAATTTTTTAAAACCTATTTTCCACCTGTTACCTTCTGTACATAATCGCACTTATACCTCCATGGGTCTATTATGGAAATACACTAGACAAACACACTATCCTCCAACTAACAAAATAACTGACCAGTCATCAAAGCACTAGACTGATACTCTTGTGTCACTTTTCGGGTGCCTAGCAATTCGTCCCCCAGACCCCTCACTCATTAACATAATAGCAGACGGAACATCCCGGTCTCTGTCCAAGACAGTACAGGAAACTCTTTGCTGCTCATTGCAGCGGCCAGAAATATTACAACTTTAGAAATGGTGACATCACAAACTCAGGTAACTGTTTTTCCAAGGTTTAAATAATGAAGTTAGATACAGTTAAAAATGCACTCTACGAAAGAAAATTTACAGCACCAGAACTATTGTCATTTTAAGATTATCGTCTCTGTGAATAGTTGGGTTAAGGAAACATCACACCTTATTATGATGGAGCTGTTTGAGTGGCCCTGGAGCTACTTTTCAGTGACTAATATTGGAACAGTGTCTATGACGCCCAGTTGCATAACCACATATGGCAACAAGAAAGCCACTGCATTAGTCATGGCAGAATTCTGTGCATTTGACTCAACTGTCGCTGAAGGGTTGTTATGATGTCGTACAAGGTTTTGTTGTTGGACGAACAGTATATCTGGACATCTGGCAGCACAATGCAATAAGGGCGGGCACTCTAAGTGGTCTGTGCGAGACAGCAGTCCCTTTGTGGTCGATGCTGGAGTCACAAAATTCAGACCTTGAATATCTCGGGACTACGTAGGTATGTTGGAAATGTAAGAAACTTTCGTACCTTACAACCGATTTCCGCAATTAACAGTACAGCAAGACGCAAGATTCCATCAAGACGGTAAACAAGAGCACATAAGGAAACTTGTATTTCTATGAATTATCCCATAGCCAAGTGTGAGAGCAGAATATGTTGGCTCTTTACGATCCAAAAATCCCATGTTGGACATGTGGGTAGCACGGACACATCTCAATACTCGCAGCTACTATTATACAGCGATCACCAATAAGCAGGCCATGCCACAACTCCAGTGGTAATATCTTTGAGTAGCCAAGGCAATATTTATTAGGTATATCCACTTTCTACTTAGCCTTAAAAAAATAATTTTAAAGGATGGTCAGGTCTGTTCTTCAATGAAGAGTTTGCTCTGTGGGAACTGTACATTTATTTGGTAATGCATATGAGCTAATGAACTAAATGCAATAATTACACTCATAGTTTACATAACGAAACATGTTTGATTTTTTTAAATTTTAATTTAAATGGTTATATAAAACACAAATATTTTCACTGAATGCATATTTCAATCACTGAATAAAATATTGGCCAACTGCAACTTTACATTTGCTTGGCCTTATCGAAACGTGTGTCTTGTGCTTGCAGCACAAATCTGTGCCTCAAAACTTCAACAAAAAGAAATGTTATACAGGTAAGCAAAATGCAACACAATAATTCTAATAGCCCATTAACTCATGTGGTGCCATGCTACGCCAGAATACCCTTTGAAACATTTCGATTTCCTTCTAGGGGTGCTACTTCATAACGCCCAATTATACTGCTCTACCAAAGCAGTCAGTCAAATGAATAACTTTAAAAAAATTCACGTGAGTAGAATTTTATGTGTAGTAAAAGTTCACTCAGGCTCTTTGCTATCCTCAAAATAGTCTTTGTGAATTTGGCTTATTTTATGAATAGAGAGACTCAATAAACAACAGAAGACTTAGAACAATGAAAAGTTAATTCACAGNCACAAATATTTTCACTGAATGCATATTTCAATCACTGAATAAAATATTGGCCAACTGCAACTTTACATTTGCTTGTCCTTATCGAAACGTGTGTCTTGTGCTTGCAGCACAAATCTGTGCCTCAAAACTTCAACAAAAAGAAATTTTATACAGGTAAGCAAAATGCAACAGAATAATTCTAATAGCCCATTAACTCATGCGGTGCCATGCTACGCCAGAATACCCTTTGAAATATTTCGATTTCCTTCTTCTAGGGGTGCTACTTCATAACGCCCAATTATACTGCTCTACCAAAGCAGTCAGTCAAATGAATAACTTTAAAAAAATTCACGTGAGTAGAATTTTATGTGTAGTAAAAGTTCAGTCAGGCTCTTTGCTATCCTCAAAATAGTCTTTGCGAATTTGGCTTATTTTATGAATAGAGAGACTCAATAAACAACAGAAGACTTAGAACAATGAAAAGTTAATTCACAGNGAATTTGGCTTATTTTATGAATAGAGAGACTCAATAAACAACAGAAGACTTAGAACAATGAAAAGTTAATTCACAGTATAAATAAGAACAGATGTGGCAAGAGGTGTATACTGATATTAAATAAGTAAACTAGCTAGTGTCGGAATAACACACGATAGACAAAATTATCCCTTTAGTTCCTTCTGTATGACTCCCCCCACCCCCCTCCATTACTTCTAGGCTCCAAGTTGTGCAGAGTTGCGCCGGGCTTAAAGGAATTCCTATCCTTGACATTCATGTAGACTTGTGGTATGATGGAATTCTCGCGAGCCATTACATTCTCACAATACGACACGGTTAGGCGAGCACTTTATAACACATAACAATCACGTTAAAAAGAACGAGAAATCTTTAAAAACAAACGTAATAGTACAATTGCCACTTTTAAGCATAACAAACATTGAAATAAATACACTATAATTAGGCCTGCATGCTTTCTCTAATGTTTTTATTTTATCTAGAACATTCCGAGTAGAATTTGGTTTTACTTTCAAAAATTTTACTTCATTACCTACTAAGAGCTTACCTTCGGGACCAGAGAAAATTAATACACTGATGATAAATTTCTTTGTATTTTGTTTGAATAAACATTTCCTTTACCAATGTATAGTATTTTATAGTCTTGGTGTACACATTTAACTTGCCAGCTTACGTTGACATATTTCCTGACTTCCTGTCTGACACACACATGGTAAAGAGCCATATTCATCGTAGTCAGCGAATATGACGATATCATGCTTTTTCACATAGCAATTATCTCTTCAGCATGGCAGATTTACCTAGCCAACATTTATGCCGGTTTTTCAAACCAAAACTAATTTCAGCCATGGATGGAAAGCGAGCCACTGATGCATGCACATGTTTTGTCATAGGCGTTATTAGGCACCCCCACTCCAGCAACCACAGAACATAAAAAAAANCACTGATGCATGCACATGTTTTGTCATAGGCGTTATTAGGCACCCCCACTCCAGCAACCACAGAACATAAAAAAAAAATGCATCTTTCTTATATATAAGTTACGAAAGAAAAGGCTTAAGATAGGCTTGCAATACATATTTAAAAAATTTCTAAAACATTTGTCTTATTTAAACTGTTGTGATAATAATTATTTTTAAATAGATTTTGTTAACATTGCAACATTCTTTTAAAATGATTTGTGTTTTTCAGGAAGATGCTTGTGCTCTCCGATTCCCTCTTCTTTGACATCGTAGTTTTGTTACTGGCGGTTCTGGTTGTCGTCTTTTGGTGGATTTCCAAGAAATATAGATACTGGAAGTTCAGAGGAGTACCTGCACTTAAGCCGATACCATTTTTTGGGAATGTCAAAGATCTGGTCCTACAAAAGGCATATTGTGGGAAAGTTTTCCAGAATCTATACAACGATCTAGAAGGCCACAGATTTGGGGGAGTGTATTTTCTCTTCAAACCTACTCTCATTTTAAGGGATCCAGACTTGATAAAAGCATTCTTGGTCAAGGATTTCCCCCATTTTCACGACAGAGGTCTAGGCATCGATGAAAATATCAATCCGCTCAGTGCCAGTCTTGTAACATTATCGGGTTCCAGATGGAGAAATCTGCGTTTCAAGCTCGCCCCTGCATTCACGTCTGGGAGGATGAAGCTCATGTCCAACATTATGGTGGAATGTGCACTGGAAATGGCCAACAACATGACGAAACTAGTCGATAACAGTAACTGTGCTGACATGAAGGCAACTGTTGCTCTTTTCACCACCGATGTGATTGGATCGTGTGCATTCGGACTGCAGATGAACTCTATAAAGAACCCCGACTCAACCTTCAGAAAAATGGGCCGCAGAATTTTCTCTCCATCATTACGTAGATACATAAGCATATTCGTTATGACGTGTCTTCCTACATACCTGCAGAAAATTCTTCATGCTTTTAGAGATCGGGAACTGGAGAGTTTCTTTATCGAATTGGTGAGGGACACTGTCAGTTTCCGTGAGAAAAACAATATATTCAGAAATGACTTCTTGCAGTTACTAATTCAGTTAAAGAACGATGGAAAATTGGAAAAAGAAAAAGAGGCAACTGTTAAAGAGTTCGAATTGCCAACAGCGGACACAAAAGAGAGCGGTAATCATGTGGAACAGAAGGATGGCAAAGAATACGATTATGGTGGGTAAAGAAACTGACCTAGACATATCTCTTGAATTTTTGGAACTTTCCATAATCAAATAGCTAGAAGTGGCTGTAATTTGCTTGAACCTGTACTGATTTAGAAAAAAAAAGGATTTGTATTCATTTAATTGTTTATAACTCAGTAAACAATACGTTACATTTGAGTTTGCATTAAAACCTTACACTTGTACACAATTCACGTAATTCAGTATTACATTTCTGCATTCGTGCATTTCTAGCAAAGTGTAATTGTTGTTACTCACTTGGTTACAGAACTAAATGTCAATCAGATGGCTGCGCAATGCTTAGCATTTTTTGCTGCGGGTTTTGAAACTTCATCCACTACTATCAGTTTCTGCCTATACGAACTGGCAGTAAACCCTGCGATCCAGGATAAACTAAGACATGAGATAGACGCAGTTATGGAGCAACGTAATGGACAGCTAACACATGATGCCATACAGGACATGAAGTATATGGACCTTGTTGTTGACGGTGAGTTGAGGTTTCGCCAGTGGTAGTGTATGCTGAACAGAATAAATATTTGTGGCTAAAAAAAATTGTACTTCTTTTTTCCAGAAACTTTGCGAAAATATCCTCCAGCAGCAATACTGACTAGGATATGCACGAAATCCTACACAATTCCTGGTACCAACGTGCATTTGGAGGAGGGAACCGATGTGAAGATTCCAACATATGCTTTGCATCACGATTCAAAATATTACCCATATTCAGAGGTATTTGATCCAGAAAGATTTACCACAGAGAACAAAAATAAGAGGCCACACTACACGTACTTACCATTTGGCGAGGGGCCGAGAATGTGCATCGGTAAGATAAAGTGTCATTTTTTATTAATTAGTGATTTCATGGATTTTTTACTACTGAAGCTAATGAACGCCAAATCAATTATATATGCAGTTTACAACAAAGTCAAAAGTAGTTCTTCTTATATTCGCTTAAGGCGGTCGCTTACTTGGCACTTGAGCTGCGTTGCAACATGTTTGAAAAACGCGTTTTTTAACGAAACTATTAAACGTGATCCCAATATACTCACCTACGAAAATAAAACGTACCACAGACGAGTACGGAGTGGTACTTTCAAGGTATCATGCATTCTGTGAATATTATTTTGAAGACCTCCGACATCGTTAAGAATGCTTTTTTCAGACTCGTGTACCTTAAAACATAATACCCAGACACGACCGAAACTGCTATAGGAGCATATGTTAAACTTTGCTACAGACTTTACATTGATAAAATTATAGGATTACTGCTTAAAGCCCTATAGGCACACGAAACACGACGAAGCCACTGCAAACCATTTCAGAGACTTGCGCCTAGTGGTGATGGCGCACTTAATGCACTTGGCAATTTAGCCCTTATCACTCCCTCTCTTCTCGGACTCAAACGCGAAAATAACTGAGGTTACCGACCGTCTTAAATGTAACAAAATAATGTGCCAGCTCTATGTGCTTTGACAGANAACGCGAAAATAACTGAGGTTACCGACCGTCTTAAATGTAACAAAATAATGTGCCAGCTCTATGTGCTTTGACAGAAAGTATAAACCAACTAGAATTTGTTTACTTTTGATTATGCGTATCTCATTTGTTCAAATGCACTCCACAGTAAAATACGTGAAATTAATCTGAGCCTCTGAGGTCTAGTAAATGACAGTCAACCAGTACAAATTATTTTCTCCCTACTTCAGTACTGTGTGAAAGAAACGTAAATACCTATGTAAATGTAACTAATTAATACTAACATAAAAGTTAACTAACACATTTAATTTAATTTTTTGAGAGAAAGTTGAAAAATCAAGGTCGCATATTTTACTTGCATACAATTTAGTATTTGATAAAACTTAATTTCTGAACATGTTCCAGGTATGAGATTCGGCCTGATGCAGGCGAAGGTTTGTTTGGCAGCGCTTCTGTCAAGGTATTTGTTCGAACCATGCTCCAAGACTCAGATCCCATTGGCTTTAGACAACAAATCTGTTTTCACTACAGCGAAAGGAGGAATTTGGCTACAAGTGAAAGGAAGAGAGGAAACAACACACAGCGAAACTGAATAACTACTATTTGTGTCAGGATGTGCAGTACTTCATTCTTATGTGGTGACTTGCGTATTTTAAGAACAAACCTGGTATTTATTTTTATATTTTAAGCAGAAAATTATTTTTTCATGTAAATTAAGAGTAATTAGATATTTCTTAACTCTTGAAAGGTGAAACATATAAATATAAATAATAATAACAATATAAAACAAGGTAAAACATTATTTAGACTTTTCTTCTGTTCCGCACTCACCGCCTGTCATTTCATTAATATTTTTTATCTGGCCAATAATGACAACCTGTTCAATACTGCATGGGCAGCCCATTAAATACTACATTTCATGTAAGGCCAGCCTCATTCCAGTTATGTAAACACCATTTACCACAAGAACAATATGCGGAATTTAATTACTTTAATGATTTATTTGTGTATACATTTACTAAATTCGTGATGCCCTTTTTAACCAATCAAAACGCTCAGTTGAAAAAGCCGCCTTGTGCTATCTACAGATAATATAATTTTAGCAGGGCATCAACATGTTAGAAAGTTTATTTTGTTCTTCAAATTACAAAACTATAGTACACAAGATGAAGAAACTGAGTATGTTGATCGATCACGTTATGTAGTTTATTGTACCCAGCCTTGAAATATTATGTAGAGCAATTAAACGACTCAATATATGTAATAATTTATGTTTGAACTGGATATCGGGGAAAAAATATTATTAAAATAACAGCGTTTTGCTATGGAGAATTCGGGAAGTTTTTAGTCGTGTGACCCTAATAAGGTTTACACGACTTGTGATTTAACTTGTACGTCATTAGCTGAAGGTACGATGTAGTAAATTATTACCATTAAAAGGGGTGCAAAATAAAACAATGAAGTGTTATAAGTTTGGTTACAATTTAAAAGTGTAAAAAGGGTTACAATGGCATTTAAGTAATGTAATTTACTACAGCAGTTTAAAGGCGCCATCTTCCTTCAGAATCGTTGTGAAATTTTTCAGGGTTTACTTTAGCGTTGTATGTAATTTTACCCAAAACATCTTCTGACCTTCCTTTATGAAATGTTGCCCCGCCATATTACATATTTTGTTATCCACTAGCTATCGTCCGAGAGGGGACACTCGACCAGTGGTGTGGTCAAACAGAATCGGCCTTCAGCTGTATCATTGATGTATTGGTTCTGTTCTCCTAAAGTTAAAAAGAAACACTTCCTGTCTTCCTTTGACATCTTCCAGCATAAGGAAACCCGCACTGTTTAACTTAGTTTGTTCAAGTGATTTCAGGTGTAACTTTAGTGAAATGTGGCAGTGTGTTGTAGTTTGGTAATAAAACGACATCTAAAGTGTATGTGCCTGATGCATAAGTCTCCCACGCAAATACTTGTATATCTACAGTTGAGGCACCTCAGTGGACAAAACAACCTAGTCANCTGATGCATAAGTCTCCCACGCAAATACTTGTATATCTACAGTTGAGGCACCTCAGTGGACAAAACAACCTAGTCAGTATTTTCTGAACTTCAGAAAAGTATTTATTCAGTCTACATGTGGTTCAGGTAAACATGGTTGTATGTTTTAGAGACAATAAACAACTTTCATGCGCAAAATTTTATTGAGCGTCTTAACAGCCGTAGTAACTGTGATGGTGATTACCGATAGTTTTTTATTTGTACATACGTTAAATGACCACTATTACTTTATNCAGCCGTAGTAACTGTGATGGTGATTACCGATAGTTTTTTATTTGTACATACGTTAAATGACCACTATTACTTTATAACACGAGGATACTCACAATCGTGTGGCACCATCAGCTTCAGCAAATAAACACTTTGAAGATGATGTCCGAGTGTAGCTTGGGCGAAGAAAACCAAGAGATATCTTAACACTTGAAGAACTATTTTCATAGTTTTATCATAATTTTACGCAAACACCAACTCATTAACAAATATTTCCGTGAACAAAAATTTTTCTATGACAAAACAGATGAAAACGATGGTATGTAAATCGTGCTAAGCATGAAATGACATTTGATTTGAAGACTTTGAACTCGGTTTTATATTGGCTGACAGCCAGTCAATGATGAATGTTCTACAGTATGGTATAGTGCCCAGTATAATATGAACCAATAGAACGATTGCAAGTGAGAATAAGGTAATCAGCATAACTGGTATTCGTGATGTGGCTGAATGAATGTGGTTCACTTCTAGCCTTTCTTGAAAATATGTAAATATGCCAAGACCTCAAAGTTCTGAATTTCAAACGTCTCTTTGGCCTACAGCACAGTGGCGGGCAACGACTCTCAGAGCAGTGCAGAGAAAATGATGTTGAACCACTCACTCCTATCCTGGAACTGCAGCATTATTTATAGTGATCAAGTACGTAAATATACAGCAAGGTACTGCTACATAAGAGTTTCTCTTAGCATTATACAGCTTGAGTATGAAAGAATACCCCAACTTTGAAGGTCTATAATATCAAAACCAAACAACCTACAACCTTGATTGACCAATCAAATGAACCGCGGAACCGTGAAGTTTGTTTACCGTACATTCATAAATGTTCAATGTGACGACCATGAGCGACCCGAACGACATCTACACAATAATCAAACTCGTTCCACACTCTTGTCAATGATTTACATAAATACACTTATAAAAGTTGTTAAAATTATTTCCTAAACATTTGTATTGCACTTTTGATGATTTTATGTTTGATGACATTATGTACACTATGAACTACACTTTGTTGCACTTTCTCTTTGGCCTACAAGTCAGTTGGTGTGGTGTAGTTGGTGCTGTTGAGAGGACTACGGCAGTCAGAGTGGGCACAAAGGAGCTCGTCAACGCGTGGTCAACGCCAATGCATTATCAGAAAATGCTACAGGAGACTGATGGTGGAAACCATGCTCTTTATTAATGGGTAGAGAAAATACTAGTAGAGAGGGATATTATTTATATCATTTATTTAACCCAACAACATTCTGCAATTTTAATTTTATTTTTAGGTATATGTATCTATTAAAATTAATCATCTAGCAAATTGATTTTGCTGGGGCAAAAAAGACTGCCTGTCAGAATTCATGAAGTTTGGTGTAAAGAGTATTTAAAGTTTGCAAAGTATANTTGCTGGGGCAAAAAAGACTGCCTGTCAGAATTCATGAAGTTTGGTGTAAAGAGTATTTAAAGTTTGCAAAGTATAGGTATACTTAAATTTGGCTGCGGTCAATTTTTTTTTTTTTTAGTGCTACCAAATTTTTTCTTCACAATTAGTGGAACTTAAGTTATACTATGGAATTACATTAAAAAATTAATGTNTTAGTGCTACCAAATTTTTTCTTCACAATTAGTGGAACTTAAGTTATACTATGGAATTACATTAAAAAATTAATGTTATCTGTACATTTACAGTTTTGTAAAACTTTCTCAGTGCATAACAATTTATATTTTCTTCCAAATACGTAATTAAANTCTGTACATTTACAGTTTTGTAAAACTTTCTCAGTGCATAACAATTTATATTTTCTTCCAAATACGTAATTAAAAGATTAATCTTAAGCTAGCAAACATTTTGCTAATACCAATTTATAGAAATCTTAGCTAGTTCGACGTATGATGTTATCCAATCATTGTCCGCCATAAAAAAAAAAAAGCACAGTCTGGAGTCACTTATACAGCGAACTTGGCGAAGACGAGCTGATTTCCGTCTTAAGCAAGGTTTCGATGACTATGAAATAGACTGTCTTCATGAAGACCGCCCTGTTTGCCTGTGCTTGAAACAAGCTTAAGCGATGTTCATGAAATGTAAATGCTAACTTGAGACACCAAATAAGTTCATATTGACGAAGCTAAAGCTGAAGATACGTTTACGAATACTGCTCTTAATTTCGAAACAACCATAAAATCAGCACATAAAATTCCGATAAAACCCTTTATATCCTGCGATTTATCTGCTACCTCAAACATTCCTGTTTTTTTTTTTTTTTTAGCTTAAAATGCATGTAAACAAACGCAACTTATATATGGCAGTGAAACATTTAATGCAATTGTCAACTTATAGGCTAGTTTCGTGGGTAATGTGCTGCGTTCTGGAGGCGTCGAAATAACGAATTAAGAGAGAAGTATTAACATAATGCTTGTTGTGAAGGTAACCCTCTATAATAACAGTATTTTTTTTTTAAGTTTTTATAACTCTTGTATCCGAATTATTTAACGAACGACCAAACTTTATAATTCTTGCAGACTTTCCACTTTAACTTTCTTTCGGCATGCTTTCTTCTTTTGAATCGACTCACAAGAATCTATTATAAAGAATCGTTTCGTTTCGTTGCGAACGAATCTTAGGATTTCGCTCACGCAATGATTTTGTTAGTTCAATTTGAACGAATCGTTCTTTCTGTAACCGCCGTCGGTAATGGGGGGATTTTGATCCTTGGTGTCAATTTTCCGACGTCATTTTGTTGTGTGTGCCGTTTAACATTTTGGCGAACTTAATGGACTTCGATTGATGATTTTTTAAACTTTTAAGGATTTTGCTACCGTTTGTTTAGTTGTTTTTGATGTTTATTGTTTTCATAATTTAGGTTTGTGCTGGCTGTACGAGATTCCTTTTAAGGCCATCTTCCTTTGCTTGCAATAGTTGAAGTCGAATTTAAACAAATCATAAATTACTCACTCAGTGTGAGAGTTTCCCCTGTCACTGGTTATTTGTTTTGTTCTTCTCTTGGAATATCGTGAGTATGATTTGTGGGCTTTTCTGTATGTATTTATTTACTGAAAATGTTTAACTTTTTTAACAGTTATTAATCAACGTACATTTTTTGAGTTTTATGATTATTATGTAATATATTTGAGCCTTTGTAACAGATTTATGTACTGTTGGGGTTAGTTCCTGCGAGGTTCGAACCCGTTGAACAATGCTTAAAATTAAGCTGTAGTTACAATGTGACAAAGCTGATTCCAAAATATGTGAAATTCCGTGGGTAATTGCAATGAATAGCGGCTTTTCCGAAAATAACAAAAATCCCGAAAAGTGATATATTTGGCATCTTCTAAATATACAACACGAATTTACTAGGGGCATTAACATATTATGATTACAAACCACAAAAACAATAGTGGGGACGGTTATGAAGATCAGGGAAGTTGTGGGGTAAAATCACAAAAAATACCTCCACAGAAAATATGAAAACACCTAAATTTAAAATTTGCCCATCCAATTTCTTAATATGTGCTTATCTAACTTACTAACCCCACGAAGAGTGAATCACTATTTTACATTTCTAAACTAACCTACGCCTGCAGGGTTTTAATCTAACCTGGGATTTAACTGTTTTAATCTAAACTAGGATTTTATTCTAGTGTAGGCTTGGTTTTAAAGCAACAGTAAAACATACCAGAAGAATGTGAATTTACTCACTTAGGTAGGCCAAAACAACATTAATTCCACAAACTGGCAAACGTTCAGGTAACACCTGCCCTATAGACGACTGTCACGCACAGAAGCACTCGTACTGGCACCCTCCATTCTTAAATCACAAGCCTTTGCATGGTCGGATTCGGACGTCACAACTCACTAGTGCAGCAACGCTCCACTCGCCACGAACCACACTGTATTGCATCTAAACTGCAACTAAACTACGGTAACGTCTACACATCCACAGCAAATAGTACTATACAACATGGCGTCCAATGTTAACAAAGCGGTCAAACTCCTGGTATATTATCTATTTTATTTCAGACATTCTGCTTATTTTATCATTACGCCCTCCTTAAATATGAAACAGATAAGGTGTGCAAAATCCATTTATATAACTTTTGTGGCTCTACTATGTCTCTTTCAATGAAGCAGCTATTCTTTACAATTACCATCCCATGAAGTTTTTGCCAATATGCAGTGAAATTTAGAGCAGGATAGATACACCGCGTTACCTAGGCATGATGAACAGTGCTGGTGGCTGCTGGGCTCTGATTGGCTAAACTCTCCTCTGTGACGTCACCACCAGCTGGCTAATGTAGCAGATGGCTGGTGGCGGACAAAGTTTGCTGAACTTTGTATTTTGGTCGTAGCAGGGGTGCCTCATCCCGACTCCCGCGCACTATCTTCGCTCATCACGTCGCCTGCTGCCGAGGTCATGCGGAGGGCTTGCGCGAGCCCTCTGCGGGCTCGCGCATGGAGCTATTGCGTCAAACGTCTAGCAAAGGAACTTGGAGTTTGCAAACAGTTTAATTTGTTACTAAGGCGGTGTCCGAATTCAGGTATATACTTGTGTACTTCCATCCTTAATGGCACCAAACTTGATGAATTCTGATAGATGTTGCCGAAGCCAACAAGACTGCCTATTAGCCAGATGATCACTTTTAATGAAAGTGTATTCGTACAAATAACTTTATAATTGTGATAAGTTATAGGGTTAAATAAAAGATTAAGAAGTTTTTCAATTTGATTGACATAACATTTGCTGTCTTGCTGTACGTGAGTTTGCAATTTTGATTGCTTNTACATAACATTTGCTGTCTTGCTGTACGTGAGTTTGCAATTTTGATTGCTTGTTTTACTGTAGCTTTTGTAGGTTATGAACATAGGCCTAGTGTGAATTTATTGTTTAGATATTTTTTTGGGGTGCACCTTATAATAATTATTTACTCAGTTCAAATTTGTAAACTACCAAGCAGTAAGGATGCCCTACAAAAATTTTAATACAATAAGTTTTGTCGTACATCAATAGTAACCTTCAAATTCCTTCTCAAAATGCCAGCACATATACCGCAAGTTCGCGAGAAGCATACATGGTAATTATTAAGTTTAGGGGCTTTTCTGTAAAAAACAAAAAAATTCACGGAAAATTGTATATTTCCACTCTACTAATGATGCAGAACACGAATATACAAGGGGCATTAACGTACGACTAATTTTAATATGTGCCCACCTAACCCCCACAATGGGTGAATCACTGTTTTACAGAAAAGCCCCTAAACTTAATAATTACCGCATAGATCTTCATATACTTGTATACTNATTCGTACAAATAACTTTATAATTGTGATAAGTTATAGGGTTAAATAAAAGATTAAGAAGTTTTTCAATTTGATTGACATAACATTTGCTGTCTTGCTGATTGTACGTGAGTTTGCAATTTTGATTGCTTGTTTTACTGTAGCTTTTGTAGGTTATGAACATAGGCCTAGTGTGAATTTATTGTTTAGATATTTTTTTGGGTGCACCTTATAATAATTATTTACTCAGTTCAAATTTGTAAACTACCAAGCAGTATGGATGCTCTCCAAAAATTTTAATACAATAAGTTTTGTTGTACATCAATAGTAACCTTCAAATTCCTTCTCAAAATGCCAGCACATATACCGCAAGTTCGCGAGAAGCATACATGGTAATTATTAAGTTTAGGGGCTTTTCTGTAAAAAACAAAAAAATTCACGGAAAATTGTATATTTCCACCCTACTAATGATGCAGAACACGAATATACAAGGGGCATTAACGTACGACTAATTTTAATATGTGCCCACCTAACCCCCACGATGGGTGAATCACTGTTTTACAGAAAAGCCCCTAAACTTAATAATTACCGCATAGATCTTCATATACTTGTATACTTGCGCACTTCATTTGCAATTTGGACAGCACTTGTGATGTCTCTTCCAAAGACAGGTACACACAAGTATGCATTTCAGGCGAATTCAGACACAGTCCAAGTGTGTTCAAAATGAATAGATCTAAATATTAGGTTAATTGTGCTAGGGCACAGTGCACTAATTGGGAATCAAAAACAACGGGTGTTATGTATCACAGATTTCCAAAAATTGAGGAGTTGAGACCAGTGTGGGTATTGTGCTGTAAGCAAAGTGACAAATTTAATCCAGACAATGCACGCGTAAGCGTATGTGTGTGCTGTTGATTATATCTCATAGTAATTAAGATTGCCAAAAACGAATTAAAACAAGTGTTTTTAAAACTGACCACTGCAGATAATAATCCTCTCGGTAATTATCCAGTTTAGTGACTTTTTTAAAAATTCCCAGAAAATTGTATATTTCCACTCTACTAATGACGCAGAACACGAATATACGAGGGGCATTAACATATGACTAATTTTGTAATATGTGCTCACCTAAACTAACAGAACCTAACCCCACAATGGGTGAAACACTATTTTACATTTTTAAACTAACCTAGGATTGTAGGGTTTTATATTAACCTAGGTTTTTAGGGTTTTATACTAACCTAAGATTTTAGGGTTCTACACTAACCTAGGATTGAAGCATTTTACACTAACCTAGGATTTTAGGGTTTTACACTAATCTAAGNCCTAGGATTTTAGGTTTTTACACTAATCTAAGATTTTAGGGTTTTAAACTAACCTACGAATTTAGGATTTTAGGGATTTAAAGAAACCGTAAAACACACCAAAAGAATATCAATTAACTCACCTGGTAGGCGGCGGGTACAATTCCTCTGTCCTTGGCCAATTCAACCTTACTTCACTCTACGAAACACCATGATTTACTAAAATCCCCACATACGCGAATACTACGCACTGAAGCACTCGTTCATAGCCGAATATTACACACTGAAGCACTCATTCATAGCCGAATATTACACACTGAAGCACTCGTTCATAGCCGAATATTACACACTGAAGCACTCGTTCATAGCCGAATATTACACACTGAAGCACTCGTTCATAGCCGAATATTACACACTGAAGCACTCGTTCATAGCCGAATATTACACACTGAAGCACTCGTTCATAGCCGAATATTACACACTGAAGCACTCGTTCATAGCCGAATATTACACACTGAAGCACTCGTTCATAGCCGAATATTACACACTGAAGCACTCGTTCATAGCCAAATATTACACACTGAAGCACTCGTTCATAGCAGAATATTACACACTGAAGCACTCATTCATTGGCGAATATAACGCACAGAAGTACTCGTTCTTGCTTTCTCCGTTTTTAAATCCGTCTGATTGGGATGTCACAACTCACCCCTGCAAAGTCACAAAGGCTACTGAACTGCCTCAAAAATGTCCTTTAAAATCACATATGACTCGTCACTGTGACGTAACAATACCCACAAGCCAATAAGGTGACGGCAGGAATCATGACGTCACCAAAAATCATGGCGTCCGCCGTAAACAAACCGGCAGACTGCCTGGATAATTACCATCTTCTCTTTTTTACTGTAGTATTTTATACATTTCAGGATATGTTTTAAATTAACAATGCAGATAATGATCTTCTCTTTTTTACTGTAGTATTTTTATACATTTCAGGATATTTTTTGCCTCTACGTGTCTGATGTAATATTACATTGCATTATTTCAGAACAGTAATATATAAGGCAGCATTTCTTTACTGAAAATTTACTGGGACAAAACTAACAGTACTGTGTTGGCGAATAAAAAATAAAATCTATCACAGTTCTGGTAAAACAGTTTTACATATATGTAGACATGGCATTGGCTTTGAAGAACTTCAGAAGGTACAGTTGTATGCATATTCTCTTCCCTTTCGCACCTTGAAAATTTGTTACTGTAAGTAAGGAGTTAAATTCTGGACTTTTGTAACATTTGANCACAGAAGTACTCGTTCTTGCTTTCTCCGTTTTTAAATCCGTCTGATTGGGATGTCACAACTCACCCCGGCAAAGTCACAAAGGCTACTGAACTGCCTCAAAAATGTCCTTTAAAATCACATATGACTCGTCACTGTGATGTAACAATACCCACAAGCCAATAAGGTGACGGCAGGAATCATGACGTCACCAAAAATCATGGCGTCCGCCGTAAACAAACCGGCGGACTGCTCGTATTTTTAACTATTTTATTTAATATGTTCTACTTATTTTAACATGACGCTCTCCTGAATATTAACAAGGTAAGCTGTGCAGAAGNGGACTGCTCGTATTTTTAACTATTTTATTTAATATGTTCTACTTATTTTAACATGACGCTCTCCTGAATATTAACAAGGTAAGCTGTGCAGAAGCCATTAATGCTACTTTCGTTTATCTAGGACGTTTCCTTTAGAAAAGTCACTAATCTGGATAATTACCATCTTCTCTTTTTTACTGTAGTATTTTATACATTTCAGGATATTTTTTAAATTAACATTGCAGATAATGATCTTCTCTTTTTTACTGTAGTATTTTTATACATTTCAGGATATTTTTTGCCTCTACGTGTCTGANTGCAGATAATGATCTTCTCTTTTTTACTGTAGTATTTTTATACATTTCAGGATATTTTTTGCCTCTACGTGTCTGATGTAATATTACATTGCATTATTTCAGAACAGTAATATATAAGGCAGCATTTCTTTACTGAAAATTTACTGGGACAAAACTAACAGTACTGTGTTGGCGAATAAAAAATAAAATCTATCACAGTTCTGGTAAAACAGTTTTACATATATGTAGACATGGCATTGGCTTTGAAGAACTTCAGAAGGTACAGTTGTATGCATATTCTCTTCCCTTTCGCACCTTGAAAATTTGTTACTGTAAGTAAGGAGTTAAATTCTGGACTTTTGTAACATTTGAATTATTTTTCATTAATTACTCTTTTATATTATTATTTTTAAACATTCGATAGAACCTTACACTTTATCTTTAATCTATAGGTTCCCAGTGACAGAGAGTTGTGGCATTAAGTTAGAAATGTGAGGAAACTGGTTGTGAGGGTATAAGAGAAAAATTTTTTACTGGTTTGTTTACAAATTTTAATTTGACACTTATGCTGGTAAATATTATGATTCCTTTGTAATGTTTACAACTGAAAGAATAATATTTCTTATTTGTTTACATTGTAAATTATTGTAGGATAATTGTATAGAATAACTACTTTTCTGAAGGAAACACAGTAGACCCACAAAAGTAACATAAATGGGTTGCTNTAGGATAATTGTATAGAATAACTACTTTTCTGAAGGAAACACAGTAGACCCACAAAAGTAACATAAATGGGTTGCTCACAGCTTACCTTTTTAATGTTGAGGGCGTAATGGTAAAATATGGGTAATTGTATAGAATAGTGGTTTTTCTGAAGGAAACATAGTAGACTCACAAAAGTAACATAAATGGGTTCTGCACAGCTTACCTTTTTAATATTGAGGAGGGCGTGATGGTAAAATAAGTAGAATGTACTAAATAAAATAGATAAAATATGAGGAGTTTGGCTGCTTTGTTTACATCGGACGCCATGTAATGCTGTCGACGCAGACGTGAACTGCATTTAGTTGCTTTTTAGATGCAATACAGTGCGGTTCGTGAGTTGTGACGTCCAAATCCATGCAAATGCTTGTGATTTAAGAATGGAGGGTGCAAGTATAAGTGCTTCTGTGCGTGACAGTCGTCTATGTGGCGGGTGTTACTTGGACGTTTAGTAGATCATGGTGTTTTGTCGATTGAGGTAAGGTGCAAGTAATGCATGGTGGTAGTTGAATTGACTGAGGTCAGTGGAATTGTACCCGCCGCCTACCTAGGTGAGTTAATTCATATACTTCCTGTATGTTTTACTGTTACTTTAAAACCCTAAAATTCTAGATTAAAACCCTACAATCCTAGGTTAGATTAGAAATATAAAACAGTTAAATCACTCATCATGGGGTTAGGTGAGTACATATAACGAAACTGGGTGGACAAATGTTAAATTGAGGTGTTTTTGTATTTTTTGTGGGTGTATTTTGAGTGATTTTCCACAATTTCCCTGATATTCATAGCTCTCCCCACCATCGTATTTGTGGTTTGAATTGGGAAATACGTTAATGCCCCTAGTATATTTGTGTTCTGTGTAATTAGTAGAGTGGAAATATACCACTTTCCATGATTTTTTCTTTTATTTTCAGAAAAGCCCCTATTCTATACATGTACTGATGGTTTATTCCTTGATTTTGTTGAGGTAGAAGGAGGGCTGCCAACTGTAAAATTTTGTCTGCCTTTAAAATTTAATTTGATTTGGATTGCCCATCATAAGGGTAGGGTGATGGAGGAGAGCCAACGCAAGTTGTTTAAATATGCGCAGGCTTTAGCAGCAACCTAAAAGTGCTAGCTTATTTAACGTTTGGTGTCTTCAAGAAAGAAGAGGACATTTGAGGACAGCAGTCATTATGATGGTCGTAAGATGTTTATGCTTTAACTGTATGTCACGATCAAANAACTGTATGCCACGATCAAACGTTGCATTCATATTTAATTTGCCTGTGATAATTCAAAATGCTTTCAATGAAGGACTTTTACTGAAGAAAAATTAAATTTCAATTTAATTGCCCCAGTGGTATGAGAAAGGAGTCTGCCATTGCCCAAGCCAGCTGGAAAGAAACAAAACTTTTCGTAATTTTGTCTCGAGTCCCGTGTCTGTGCTAGGCAACTCTGGCACCTAACTTGAGTAACGGGAGGCCAGCAGCCACACATGATGGAAGGGGCAGACAGTCGTGTGTTAGTGAGTGGTGTCTATTCTTAGATTGTTCCTACTTTGGAGTCGTACAGCTGTGGCGAAGAGAATGAGATGGTTAGCAACCAAAATAAATGCAACAGACATAGTTTTCATCCTATTCCTTAATATTTTTCAATTCTTTAAGTAAATTTTTATGTTCCCTCAAAATAGGATTTTCATTGTATATTGGTTCAAGCAGGTCAAAATAGATCCAAAATTTCCTCAAATATCTTTTACCACCACCCCTCACTAACGACCCTATTCTCGCACACTGTGAGGGGTTGTATCGGTGAGGTTGTACTCTATGTGAAACACACTTAACTTTTGCACAACATCCAGGTATAAGTGTTCACAGTTTTCACACTGTAACATTAAAAAAGATCGTGAACGCTCGTAACACCTCTCCAATTGCCATGCACTGTACTTCCCAAAATCTGCAGCTATACTAACAGAAAAATGTACTGAAATGACTGCACAAATGTGTTTCACTTTGGCTTTGTTCTTGTCAGTTTGGCATTATGAGAAGAAAAAAAATTGTGGATTGTGTAAACTATGGAATTTGCACTTGTGAGTATTTCAAATTTTAATACTCAAGCCACAAAATGTCATGAAATGTGACCATGTAATTTCAACACAGTAAGCTTTGCAAGAGCCAAAAATACAACATTCAGACTGCTGCTACCTACTTTATGAATAGCCCCTATTCTTCATAGTTACAAGAAAAATTTCTCTAAGTTGTGAGAAAGGCCACCTATCCGTAATCTACTGCAAAATCTATTGTTACCCTTGACAGTATACCTTGTCACTCTGTTCAAGAGAACGAACCACTTACATCATCTTTAACAGTGCATACTGTAATTGACTGGCTACCAACCCAAGACATTGTAATATCAATAAATTAAAAAACAGAATTATTTGCTAGAGTGAGTGAAACTGCATTGCAGTCCTATAACATATTGCACAGACAAAATATTTTGCACATATAACTGCAAAGTATGTATGATTGCCACCACACCATTGTGATCTCAGTCCCATAGATACGCCAGAATATGACTGGAAAAATAATGGGTTAATGAACAATGCTATCACCAGTGTCATCGTTAAGGCCGAACAGGCCCTGTCATCTTTGATGTTGGATTTGTAAGCTAGCAATCCTAGCAGACATTGTAGGAAGTCCTGTAAATTGCGTACATTTAGTTCACGGATTCTCCAGAAGAGGCGTTGGAGTAGAAAAGTGGGGAGACAGGCTCTTCCTTCATCCCACAACCAGACTTGTACTCCACAACTGAAAGTGGAAGGGGGTGGGGCAGGCAGCGTTAACCTCCTTTCTCCACCTCCGAAACAATCTTGTTGGGTGAACATCCTCCGGTCTGTTTCTTGAGGGTTGCACAGTTGTCAAATGTATCGAGAGAGCGGAAGGGGTGTGTTTATGAAATGCCAGAACTGTAAAGGTATTTTGAAAGGAAGAAAACTAACCAACAAATCATGTGCGGTGTGTGCTTTACAATGTCAGAGTTGAAACAGTTGTAATACATTCTAGCAGAAGTACCAAAACAAAGTTCTTTCAAAGTTTCACATAGTGTGGAAAAGAAAGTGTGTGAACAAATGTGAATTTATGATAAAATCTGTTGGTGCTATATACATACATCCTATATGGTAAAATTTGTAACTCAATGCACCACAAACATTTCAGACTCATGTTCTTTGAGTTTAAATTACATATGTNCACATCATATATGATAAAATTTGTAACTCAATGCACCACAAACATTTCAGACTCTTGTTCTTTGAGTTTAAATTACATATGTTCTCTGATTATTCTAAATTTACTAAAGTATTTAACATAAGTCTAAGAAAAGGAATTGCAGTCTAAACTTTGCCGATGTAATGATAGGTGAAAAATAAATAAATAAATGTGAACATATAGGAAAGTATAGTACTTAGTTGTATTGATTTCTTTAATGTAAACCTGTATTTATTATGAAACATACACTTCACGAAAGTCAATTACAAAAACATAACTGACAGTTAAAACTGTGTTCAGTGAAAAAGTACAACGTGTTTGACGCAGCCTTTGCACACTGTTTTCCTGATATTAAAAGGGCCTAAAATATTTAAAAGCACAAGAAGTTAAACATTTTACATGATAAATAATGGTCACCTTGGCGCCATTTTTAGCGGAACTGACTAAATATAGTGAACTCTCATGAGGCCTTCTTCAGTGGCGCCATCATCAGCAACAAGTTGAAGGCGGGAAATTCAAATTCATAAATGCCACTGATTACACTGGGTGTGTGTATATATATATAGAGCAGTCCCAACATCCCCCCACCTTAAAATAACAGTTTCAATGTTATTAAGAGAGGAATTGGCAAAGTTTCACAACAGGTCTGGTGACAACTGAGCCCTGTGGAGTGCAAACCTTCGACACGTCTGCACCACTCGCCCCAAACACCAGCATAAAGGGGGCAAGTTTGGATAAACATTTCATACACCTACAGTATCTGTATCGTATCAAGTTCCGGGCACCAATGATCCAGAACTCTTTCAAAAGCAGGGACGTGAGGATAGGTGTTTCAGGATATAGGAATTCATGATGAATTTGATTTATCAACAATTCAGCAAGGCAAAAGTTCTTTGGCAGAACAGGATGTTTCTCCTGAAATGACAAGTCAGACTGATGCAATCAACCCCCCACCCTGAGAAGAGGTTAGGTGTCAATAAAGGGAGTTAGTTTCTGAACTGAAGTGGAACACAGTTGGTGGTGAACTAATCTGCCAAGTTCATCTCCAAAGGAAGTTTGCTGAGTAGATCTGATCAGTACTATCATGGCCTTTTGACACTTCTACTGGNGCCAAGTTCATCTCCAAAGGAAGTTTGCTGAGTAGATCTGATCAGTACTATCATGGCCTTTTGACACTTCTACTGGGGTGAAAAGTACAACAGATTTTTGAGCTGAGCGACAGTTCTGTCCAAATCTTATGCTCAAGGCAGTGATTTGCTGCACTTTCTTTAAGCTTGAATACCTTTTCAACAGATCACTGAACACACAGTCTTGAGCAGTTGCATGAAGCACCACGGTTTACTGCTCTTCTTCTGTTATCAGCTTGACAGCAGGAGGAGGCCACTGCTCAGCTGGTTCTTGCAACCACAGTGGTCCTGACCACCACAGTTGATGTTCAATCAGGTCTAGGGGAACTAAGCCACATGAGGCACAGTCAGCTGTATTTTGATTGGAAGGCACATGGTTCCATAGGGCCACAGGAATGAGGTCCTGAATCTGGTCACCCTATTGGCAACAAAGGTTTTCCAGCGATGGGGTGAGGATGAGATCCAAAGAAGAGCCACAGTTGAGCCAAGTTGATACAGCCACATGCTGTATCAGAAACTTGGCAAATAAGACCAAGGGGGATAAATATCCTAGCCAGATCTGACAGAATACTCCGTTTGGTAGGGGTGGAAGAGAGAGGCTGGACAGTATATGAGAAAGTGTCGGGAGCTGCATGCCATTGCAGTCCCAATATCTTGACAGGCAAGAGGGCCAGGCTCATTACTCGCAAACTTTCATGAATNGAGCTGCATGCCATTGCAGTCCCAATATCTTGACAGGCAAGAGGGCCAGGCTCATTACTCGCAAACTTTCATGAATGAAATCCACCTGCCTTGACTAAGTCAATTAATTCTTTCTGCAAATCAAGAACTGCTTCTATACTGGAGGCTCCTTACACAATGTCAGCAACAGACATGAGGACTGCAGTTGCCTTTGGGAAATGATCACTCTCATCTATTGCCAACTGCTGCAATACTCGAATGGCCAGGCACGGAGCTGCGGACACTCCTTGTGTGACTGTATCCAGCCTAAAATCACAAACAGGATGATGGAGAGATGGTCTCCAAAGCATGCAATGATAATCACAATCCTCTTCATGGACTAGAATTTGCCTATACATTTGCTGTATATCTGCAGTGAAGGTTATGGACTAAACTCTAAAGTGAAGCTGAATGTCAACAACATCAGTCTGTAGTTTCGGCCCAGTGTACAACCTGTCATTCAAAGAGTCCACTACTATCAACAGCAGAGGCATTAAAAACTACTCGTAACTTTGTAGTTGTGCTGTCATGTTTATGCACAGCATAGTGTGGGATGTAGTAAGAGGTTGTGCTCAGCTGGAACTCTGGAGCCAGAGACATATTACCCTGTTCGATATAGTCATCCATAAAGACTGCATAGGCTGCTTGCAGGGGTGGATCCCTGAGCAGTCTGCACTCCAGGCTGTGTAATCGATGAAGTGCCTGAACACGGGATTCCCCAAAAGTTGGGCCGGGGTTCTTGAAAGGTAGGGTTACACTATAAACACCAGTGTCATCTCTGCGACATGTGCTCATAAAAACTTCTTCGCACTTATCATCAGGGTTGCGAGAGGGAGGCAACAGAATTTCCTTAATTTCCCAAAACTGGCGAACAACATGATCAAGAGTGGGCATGCAGGTGAACAAAGGAATGCTACTCTAAGGCACAGGAAACATCTTTCCATGCAGCTGTTACAAATGGCAGTAATTTATGGTATTATGTAGATTATTGCTCTCATAGAAATTTATAAATTGTTATTCTACTTTATATTATATGCGTTTTTGGAATTGGAATAACATGTTTTCATTAGGCAATCCTAACACTTTCTGGTACATATTTGTGTACAATGTGTTTACAAGTTATTTAGAATTTAGACTTCATCGCTTTTTTTTCCAGAGCTGCATAAAAAGGTTGCGTAAGTTATCACAGCTATAGAAAATTTATTCCCTTATTTACAAAAGTTTTCAGTTTGTAGGGTTGAAGTTATATTTAAAAAGTTTCATCACAACAGAGCTATTAGAATGACAAAATTGTAGTAGCAACTCTGTAGCAAGAAATGGCATAAACTACTTAAAAAGAGATAAAATAAAATTTAGATATAAATCAGCAGATGGCAAAATTGAAATAGTTTTATTTGTGTTTCATTTCAAACTGATATTGTGGACAGCGTGATGCACATTACATTATCGGAACCGTCAAGCTTGCGAACATCTTCCACCTAGATTTCCCATTCCCAGCCCACGAGCAGAGCTCCGAGCAGAAAAGATTTGGCAACATGGCTTTTCGAGACTGTCACACTATACTAGTTCTGGTGGCATTTCCCCTCCTCTTACCCTGACCACATTGTCAATCTCCCTCACCCCTCCACACTTTTTCAAAAGCACACTCCAAATACTTCCAAATACTTTTCCCCCACCCCTTTGCTATCCTCTTCGCTCACTACTCAGTCCTGTTAGTGGTTCCACTAGTGACCACAAGATAGCAATATATGCCGAAGAGAAATTGCCAACAAAGTTTGATTGGTGAACTACCTATTTTGAGCCAACAATACTACTAATATATGCACATTTTAGCGTAAAAGTTTTGATTTCAATTATGGTACTTTATATCTATGGTTTGTGTTTTTTGAACGAGCAATAACTATCATATAACAATAATAAGTACGACTTTTAAAAAATATGTTTCCTGTTGCTGTATCTCAGCATCTTCACAGTAATGAAAACAGCGTTATTTATGCAGTACTGTCATTTTAATTAGAGAAATAAGAACTACGATACACAGTTAAAGTTACATAAGCATGAAATGAAAGGAAATTTTCTTCATAATATGTGTGTTATTTGTAATCAGTTACTGTTATTTAAGCATCTCATTGATTCAAAAGTTTGATTTTTACACGAGTTAGTTAAATGAGTATATAATATAAAATATTTAAGTTTTTGGCATATTTTAATACTTTAAATTAGGGCTAAAATGGTCTTAACTTGTAGAGTAGTAATGATGACAGTAACGGTAAAGCTGAGCAACTACAAAAGGCAAAGGGTGGCAAAATGCGACACTAAGAAAATTTCCTTTTAGAAAAAACTCATGTCAGTAAATGGAAGACCGCCCACTGCTAGCAAGTGGTGGTGAGCGGTGAGCTGCAGTGCATGAGAAGTCTCCGGACTTTTGGTGGTGTCACGCCTTGCTATGCCTTGTCGTACCTTGCTGCTAGTGGACAGAAGAGTGGAGGAAGAACGTGCGGAAATATTTATGCTTCAGATCATTCAGTTTGTCATCAAGAGGGTTCAGGTAGCCACACTACTGGTTTGGTGTGCTCTTGGATGTCTTTGACTTTGGGGGTGTCTGCCATCATTGTTTTCCCCCATTTTTCCTTGAATATTCCATTCTTTCCTTGAAACAGATGGAATTCCCTTGAAAATTGCAGGAGTTTTTAGTAAATAAATTTTATATTTTCCTGCAATTGCAGTTGTGTATCCGCCATATTGACAGGCCCTAAAACGAACATCCCTAGTGATGTACTGCAAAATTAATACTCTTATTGAAACCAAATAGTCTTATTTGCCTAAAAATAGCATTGCTCCTCAATTTGCCTGAATGACCTCCATGTGTCAAGTGAATGGTGAGGGGTTATCCATCAAGTGGAAGAATCGTAATTTAATTTTATTTAATATTTAAAATATCTGTAGACATAAGTGTGTCATGTGATGTACATACAAACTTGTGTTTCCAAGGCAGATTCTAAAATATTGCCATAACTATTAATTACGAATAAGCACAATTTTATAGATACAGTAGAGTCCCGCTAATCCAAAATTCTNAAATATTGCCATAACTATTAATTACGAATAAGCACAATTTTATAGATACAGTAGAGTCCCGCTAATCCAAAATTCTAGTTAATCCGAACAAACAAAAGTACAGTAGGTTGCAAAAAATAAAAACAAAAATACAACCCTATATTCAGTTTATTAGTCGTCTGTATATTTATACATTGTATGTAAACGGTAATTATAGTACTTACAAATATTATTTGTTCATGTTCACATAATCAGTTAGNAAATATTGCCATAACTATTAATTACGAATAAGCACAATTTTATAGATACAGTAGAGTCCCGCTAATCCAAAATTCCAGTTAATCCGAACAAACGAAAGTACAGTAGGTTGCAAAAAATAAAAACAAAAATACAACCCTATATTTAGTTTATTAGTCGTCTGTATCTTTATACATTGTATGTAAACGGTAATTATAGTACTTACAAATATTATTTGTTCATGTTCACATAATCAGTTAGTCTTTTCTGGCATAATGAAGAAAATCTGCTGGAAGAAGCAATATTGCGCCAACGCCTCATATACATCACGTCAGCTGGTTTGGTGATCGACTGTTGCTCGACGTAGCGTAGGGCAAGGTCAAGAGCCGCTGTCACGTCAGTGTGTGACACAATCTGCTCTGTATCACCATCTGCCTCGACTTCACTCTGATCTTCGTCGTGGTCGGGGTCTTGTCGTGTGACTGCTGCCACAATGTCCTTGTCTGTTAGGTTTTCATCGTCTGCAACATCTGCAGCCATCCACTCATCGACGTCAATTTTGGCTGCTTCTTCACACTCAGGAATTTGCTGCATGAGCTGAAGAATATTATCTGTCCCACTGTTTTCATCTGGATTTTCAATTAAGGTCAATGTAGACCATATTTTCTTCCAGGATTTTTTCAAAGATTGTTCAGTCACACTGTCCCAGGACTCAGCAGACCAGTAAACCACGTCCTTGATGTTAACTTTTTTAATCTTTTGTAGTAGGGACAGGGAGTCATCCTGATCCTCTATTAAAGTTGATAAAAATATCTTCTTGTAGCAGAGTTTCATTGTTTGTAAAACTCCCTGGTCCAATGGCTGCAGCAGAGGAGTAACGTTGGGTGGGAGGAACACGGACTTTATTTCACCACAAGTCAGTTCATTCACTTCACATTCACTTCTGGATGAGACGGGCCGTTGTCTATCAGGAGCAGAGCTCGGACTGGCAAATCATTTTCTTTATTAAACCGTGTCACAGCTGGCACAAACTGTTTTTCGAACCATTCTTTAAAAAGACTCCCATTCATCCAAGCCTTTTTTTGGTTCCTGTAGTAAACAGGAAGAGAATTCATATTAATGTTTTTGAATGCTCGAGGTTTTGCTGACTTTCCGATAACCATTAATGGCAGCTTGTGGTTACCTGTTGCATTGCAGCACGCCATTAATGTGACACGTTCCTTACTCATTTTAAAGCCTGGGGCCCGGGACTCATCTCTTGATGCAAGACTTTTATTTGGAAGTGCCTTAAAGTTTAGACCTGTTTCGTCAGCATTATAAATTTCCTGAGGAGAATAATTACCTGCCGATATCAAATTGGAAAACTCAGTAATGTATTCTTCGGCTGCAGCGTAATCAGCTGATAATATCTCTCCCTTTATTGTTAGTTCACGAATCCCGTGACTTTTTTCCACCTGTCAAGCCAGCCAATGCTTGCAGTGAATGGAATGTTATCGCCATTTATTAATTTATTAAGGTGGATAGCCTTCTGTTGAATTAGAGGTCCGCTCATAGGTGTGCCCCTTTGTCTCTCTTATGTAAACCACAGACAAAGTGATTCGTCAACTTTTTCAAACTGTGACGATTTCGAGGTTTGTCGAGATTCAAGGGTTTTTTCAGAAGTCGACGCACAAAACTGTTCAAGCTTGGCTCGGTTCTTTTTCCAGTCTGTAATAGTGGCTTTCCCTACACCAAATTCCACTGATAATTTTGTTGCACTCTCCCCTTGATCTTAACGTCTTAAAACTTCTAATTTATCTTTAAACATACACGTAGTATGCTTTCTTTTAGTAGCCATTTTTAACAAAGCAGTTTACTGCCAGGCACAAACAAGAAAGATGTTTACACGAAACAAACACGACACGCGATGTGAACCCAACAAGTGTGTGTAAACAACTAACAAAAGCAAGACAGAGAGTGCGTTGCGCAGGTGCAGTGACGCGTGCCTCAAGGTCACTCATCCTCCCCATCCCAAACACCGGAACCACTTTCGCACACTCCACCATACTAATACTTCCGGCCCCGTGCATCTGTACTCAATACATATGTATTATTAAATTTATTGCTTGGTACTCAATTAAAGAAGGTATTTCGGTTAATCTGAAAATCTGGTAATCCGAACTGGCCTCGGTCCCAATTAATTCGGATTAACGGGACTACTGTAACTTTAAAGCTTAAAGGCATTAATATCTTGAGCAATGTGTCTGCAAGCTCATATTATCAAGGTGTATTTAAATACAAGTCACGACCATAGATTGTGAACCAGCATATTTTTATAAATAAAAAGTTGCATATTAAAATATTTTATTTATTTTTTGAAGCTTGGAGATAAGCTTATTTAATGGCGTATCTTCAAAGTCATATTTTTAAGGAGGTTTCGAACAATGTCATAGCCATTGATTAATGCATAAGCCTTTTCTTATAAATAAAAAGTTATTCATTTAGTTTTTTATTTACCTTAAAACTTCCAGACATACATATTTTTAGTGATGTGGCCGTCAAAGCTGATGCACACTTAAAAAACAAAAGCATAAAGTACATTTTCATGCCTATCCACTCCTTGCTGCTCCTGGTTGTCCACAAGTGGGTGGACAGCCACCATGCCATTCCTTGCATCTAGTGGGTGCTCAGCTTAACAATGACAATAGCAGTAAAAGAGAGATACCAAACAAGTGAAAATTAAGAAATGATTTAAGTTAAGAGAAAATTTGTTGTTATTAAACATTTGCTATACTTATGTTCAAGATTTGGTTTTATTTGTTGTGAAGGACTATTCTACTCCGTATTGCTCATTATCACCCCCTCCTGCGGAGTTTGAGGAAACATGTGTCACACTAACAATTGCAACTGCAGCATGCTTTTGTGCCTTGGGGCCAGGATTTCAGTTGACTTTCTGGCACAGCATAACAGAACATATCCCCAACAAAGGCTAAATCAATGTGTNTTGGGGCCAGGATTTCAGTTGACTTTCTGGCACAGCATAACAGAACATATCCCCAACAAAGGCTAAATCAATGTGTATAATTTTACAGTATTGGTGTGTTATTGAACTAATGTTTGTGAAAAAGTATTTATATATATTTTTACCCCACAATTTTCCTTCCCCTTCAATTTTTGTCTATTCAATAGACCTAACAGTTGTTCACTTTAGCAACTTGCTAAAAAAAATCAGAAATTATTTTTTTTATCTAGACTTTTATTAATTGCTGGTTCATTTTCACATTGGTAAATTTTATGTATATAAAATTAAGTGTAATTAGGGAGGGGGAGATTAAAAAAATTCCAAAAAGAACAAAAACTTAAACAATGTCAACTACTAGCTCTAGAAAAGTGAGTATTTACATGTAAATAAGTGTCGCTCTGCTTTCTTGAGAGCAAGTGAAGCAAGCATGAAGGGCTGCACCCATTTACCTGCTTCACATAAATTTACTGTTCACGTGTTGGACGATTTAACAAAAATACTAATCAAATTAATTTAACTGAATTAAATTTAAAGTTGAAAAATTGAACAATTTTATTGATTGAAATTAAGTCTCTAAGATTATTCATTTATGTAACATGAAAAAATAAAACACAATTAGTTTCATAAAATTATAATGACTACAAATAGATCTCTTCGCTAAAAGAACCTATTGCAGTAATTCTACTTATTGAAATACAGTTCTTTTAAAATTGAAGAACACCTCTCAATGTATTTACATTTTGATACCATAAAAGTCACTTGTAACTCAAATTGGCACTATTCCCAGAAATTTCGGTTTGTTCAAAAAAGATTCAATCCCTAGCTACTTAATAAAAACAAACTAGACACTATAATTCGCCACGAGACCAAATACAACTGAGGACAAATAAGTGACTAAAGGAGGTTTTAGCTATATTTGTGTACCGAGTAATAGTGTCAATTGAGACAATGATGTCACTCACGTAATATGTGACTGACTAATAACCATCATTGACTCAGAGCATTGCTTACATATTACGCCACTTGTAAATTAATTATGTTTGCCAGGATATCTTGCATACCATCCTCGGGTTCCAGGCAAGCATAAAATTAACTACAGTTAGTTTTAATAACTAATAAAATATATTAACAATCAAAAGTTATTAAACTGTAAAGTTAACAAATAAGTTAAAAAGTTAATGTTATTTTTAGTGATTGAATTGTTTTTTGATTGTTAATCACAAGTCTGGAAGCAGGTAAATGACTGTCCATACTTGCTTCCCTCACCCCTTTAGGAAGCAGAGTGTATGTAATATTTAGTATACAAAAATTGCTGCTAATACGTGAAAAATACTACACACAAAACCAAGAAGCCCACAAATGTTCACATTTAAGTGAATGAATGACTAAAAGTTCAATAGAATAAATGAATTCACCTATTTGGCACTGGATACATGTGATTTGCACCTTGCCTCAAACTAAAAAAAGTGATCTATCAAATGTCTAGAAATAAATGGTCAGGATTTCATGATCAACCGATCCTTAGCCCCTGAAGTACTCTTACTGTACTTCAAGGGGTCTCCCAAGTGAAGAATTTTAAATGCCTCAAGGTCACACGCGGCTGTAAGGAAGCATTGCGATGGAAAATAGCTTGAACAAGCCATTGCATATGTTCTGTTTTCTCACAATTTTTAAGCTGTGAATATAGGGTTTTAATACAGCAATCTGTTCAGATAAGATACAGTATTGTCTTGTCGCTATAGTTTAAAATCACTGGTTTACAGAAGAATAAATATTGTAAATAAGAAGGCTACTAATAGTGATTTTTGCTTACTTTGACACTTTTCACTGACCACATTTATGTTTTACCCAACAAATTTATAAATTTGCAACAAAATATTGACTTATTTCTGTCCTGATAAAAAGATTTACACTGAAATATTGCATAGTATTTTATAAATTAGTATAGCCACAACTGCTTACAGTGAGATCCACATTGCAACTAGGGAGGCCCCTTAACTCTCCCTTTGTGATTCACAATATCCACATGATAAAATTGCAAAGGCACCACAACTGTGTGTACTGGCAAACTTTCCCATCTGCATCTAAGTTAGAGAGAAACTGACAATTCTGTCATAGTAAAACAGCACTTGAGCTACACGTCAATGCCCTTTTGTTTACAACACACAGAATCACACACTGACAAAAACAAATATGTCAGAATATGTATTTGAGACAGTAATTTCCTGTAAAGTAAAAAATTTCATTAAAAACATTATACTGAATATTAAAATTTTACCATGTCGAAATGAATTAGAAAATTTTGTAGAGCCCGAAAACACAATTTTCAGTTGTTTTTTCTTAGATTTTTTTTTGTAAAGTTGCTAAAGTAAACAGTTACCAAGAATTGTACACCCAACGTCAATGTGGTTGAAGGACCCACTAGAACATAAACCTGACAGAGCGCTGGTGGCTAGAGTGGTAGAGGAACTCCTTGGTAGTGTATAAGTAAACAATGAAAGGCAGCTAACCAGATGAAATGAAAGAATCGGCTATAATATAAAAATCAATGCATAATAATCCTGTGTTGTGGATCAGTTTTTGTCATTTTTCCTTCACCTATTACATCCTTTAAATTTGTCCCTCCTTTGTAAGTAATTGCATCAGTATCTATCAATCTACATAGCTACATGTGTGATCTAGTCTAGTCGAACTAAATGTGCAGCAATATAGCAATTTACCACAATTGATAATAATTTGTTACAATTTACTGTTACGTATTTGCCTCAACAAACTTAAGTACAATACATGATACTTGAATTTTGTTAGCCATACAGATTTATATACTAATAGCTTAGCACTGACCAACTCTGCCATGTTCAGGTATGTTTCTTTGTCTCAACCATGCAGGGTGGTGCAGTCTACACACTGGACTAATTTTTAAACGTTTCCTTGTCCATAGGTCTTTTGTTGTAGATACTATTATTGTTTTGCTTAGCAGCGTCTATGACATCGTTAGGCACTTAATTTGGTCAAATTTGATTCTTTTTCTTTTTTGTAATTGAGGGGACAACAAAAATACCATTTTNTCGTTAGGCACTTAATTTGGTCAAATTTGATTCTTTTTCTTTTTTGTAATTGAGGGGACAACAAAAATACCATTTTTACTGTCTCACAATTGGATTCAAATTTTCTTTGACACTTTTTTTTCCCCTGTTATACACCAACAGAAAAGCAGGTTTTTTTTTGGTTAGGCCTACTTCAGAAAGTATTGTAAGACTAAAAATTTTATGCAATGTAAGAANATCGTTAGGCACTTAATTTGGTCAAATTTGATTCTTTTTCTTTTTTGTAATTGAGGGGACAACAAAAATACCATTTCTTTGACACTTTTTTTTCCCCTGTTATACACCAACAGAAAAGCAGGTTTTTTTTGGTTAGGCCTACTTCAGAAAGTATTGTAAGACTAAAAATTTTATGCAATGTAAGAAAATTGGGAATAAAATCTGGCAGTTCATGTAACTTGGTACTTTGTTAAACGAGTACTTTTGTTTAGTAGTAGTTTTATTGGTACAACTTGTGTCTGATTATAGTGTCAGTAGGATTTTTTAATGGCTGTCCATTTTTTTTTTTTAGGTTGACATGACTAGTATGGTGGCAGGATGCTTGGAGCAGTTACTACAGTGTGCAAAGGCTCCACAGGTGATGTGTGTGAGATACCGTTACCACGCAGACAAGATAAAGAAAGGTCCACTGCAGAGGCGTTATGGATACAAGGAGACAATATTCCAAGGTGGCTTGCTCCCTCATGTTGAAAGTGACCACAAACTGCCAATGCCAGACTATAAACCAAAAAATGTGTGGAATGAGAAGCGGGCCCTCTTTGGCCAAAATGACTACATTGACATCCTGGGCAATGAGTCGCTACATCCAACAAGGATCCTCTACAATATTCCATCATGGCTACGAGGTGTAAAAGGCAACGAATATCAGGTGTTGTTGCGCAAGAGGAAGATGCTTCATCATGGTATCATCCCCATTGCACGGCCGGCAAAATGGAGAGAGATCACAAAGAGAATAGACTACTTGTACCGTTTTCTCAACAGGCACACAAAAACAGGTTACTCCAAGCAGTAAGAAAGAATTGTACCAACATAGTTTACATGTTATGTAAGTTTTTTCTGCTAGCTATCTACCACTTGTTGCCCTACACCCTCCCGCCTTCCCCTCTTTTACCTAATGGTAAACTGTTGGCATCAAAATTTTGTGTAAATATTTATTCACTATTGATAACCTACACTAAATACTGTTGCTGTTTAAATGGCGATAAAGGTTTTATTTCAGTTGGTTATTTTTTGACTTTATATACTGTGTCAAGTATTTGTGTTTATTAATGATGGAGCTAAAAAGATAAGCATTGTAAATACTTTTCTTAGAAAAGTATAAGCTTTTGTTTGCTTCTTGAACATCTTGCTTCCTTCCAGCAGTGTACATTTCATTTGAGACAGATGTTTAAACCTGTATTTGAATGTATTACATGGCATGCATCTGCCCAGTAGCTGTAAGGCATGTCTCCAAATTTTTCATAATAATTGATGTAACAAATAATTTTTTTTTTCCCCTGTAAATGTTTTATTTATGTTCTGTAAACTGTGAAACTAGCCATACTGCATTCAGAGGCATAGTGAGGGTTTTAGAGCTGCTGATGGGGTTTGTTTGCCCTGGGCACCTGCCAAGAAGGGATGACTAGCCAGGAGAGAACATTGTTTATATTTTCAGATTTTAGTAAAAACTTTCAGAAGTTGTGGCGTGCTACAGTGTACATCATTTTAATGTACTAGTCATTTATTCTAAACTGTTACATACAGTATGAATGAATAGTTGTTGGCAACTGAGTGTGCTCAAAAGCAAGTTATTTAAGAAGCAAAGGAGTCTAGTAAATGACAGTTTCGGAATGGCGGCGCAAACTAGCTGCTATCACAGTGAACCAGTTTAGCAGCAGATGTGTATTGTTCTCTCTTACTGGTAAATATGTAATTATTACAATGCTTATATTAAATTTTTTAGTGTTGGTTACACAAGAGGTACATAAATATTTGACATAAAACACAAATTGAAAAACCAGATGAACTTTTCTTCAAAGCGAAATGCATTTCTAGTTATAACGTGTGTGGACTGAACTCGTGTTTGGATGCCCAGTTAGTGACTGTTTTATTTACTGACTTTTGGTTTTACTAGTTTTGTGTTAGCACCCCTGTCTGACAAGTAGCCTGCTTGTTTTCACATTTAACTTCAAGTTAGTGTCAACAGGTCCATCATGGCTACCTTTCGCCCATGTTCATTACAAACCTTGCGATACCAATTGAGGTAGTTATGCACAGTTTACTTGAGTCACTCCATTCTCTGTTGCAAGTATTTTTGGAAGTGATTCAATGTAACACGATGACAAGTTGCGTAATGAAGGTAGATAAAATGTCCATAAATTCACACTGTAAGTGCACACAAATCATGTATATTCCTATGAGAGAAAACTATTTTTGTTTTTCTGACTGCAGTTCTGATGAAATATAATTGAAAATACATTCACAGACAAAAAGTTAGACACCTAGAATGAATGGTGGAAATGAAATGAAACTGCATGTGCCTAATTGCAGTGGTAATTATTTCAGATCACTTATAGAAGTGTTTGCAATACGGTTATATTGCTGGCCCCATGTCAGTAGGGTGTAGCAACCCACTTGTACCTGGACATTTCCTACTGATCCCACACATTCTTTTGGAATTTCCATACAAACATGCTCTATGTGTGGACAAGTTATAGTTTTTGAAAGATTGTGGCAGGGTCATATTTATTGCTTTCAGTAGTCCAACAGCTTCTCCCAAATTGTGTTTGATCTTGGAAATAATGTCTAAAACAAAAAGCTCTACCAATTATTTTCATTCCCCTAAGTGAAAAACAAATTCTTATAACTTTTATGTGACATCATGTTAAAATCAGGAAAAGCATGCACAAGAACATTAACTGAAGAAACACACATACTGCTGCTGTGAAGACAACAGGCAACTGGTTTATAACCTGCTAATATTACATGTCCCAAACATATTTGGCCTTTTTTGTGCAAAGCAAAACCCAAAGCCATGTAGTTTGACTTGTTATGGCTAATTTTTATGAGAATTTACAGGAGAAGCCAGTTGCAGCACATACAACGTATCACCACCATAACTTTGACTCCTATTAAAAAAAAACCACTGTGGTGAGGGCTTTACCACCTTCTAATAGTGCAGGACTGGGAACTGGCCCACCAATACATCACTAAATTCAGGCAGCCACCTGGCCTAAACATAAGATAACCCCTCTACAGCATTTAGAATTTCCCACCGCCCCCTTGTTTGCTTCCTGGCTGCTAGGTTCACTGTTTGCCAACCACCATTCAACAGACTGCAGTGTACCAGCATTTGTTGCCTTAAGAAGCTGGCCCAGTCAGTGAAACTTCATGTCCGTGTAGAACAGGTATTCAATTTTGTTTGTGTGTGTACCACTCTGAGAGTACTTATGTTTTCTGTCTAACGTCAAAAATGTAATTAATTTTTATGGCTTAGACAAAAGATCAACTGTTGAGAATTAAACTACTGGAATTTGCTCGACAGTATGGCTACTGGACCGCTGCTGATTAGCGATGGGTAGTTTTCTCAGACAAGTCACGTTTTCAGCTGCATAGAACGGATGGACGTCAACGTGTCCGGAGAGAAACATCTGAGAACCTACACACTGCATCCGTTGCTGGACGAACACAAGGTTTTGTTCTCGTGGTATTCTCTAGGTCCCATAATCAGTGTGGAAGGCACTCTTGATCAATTTAGTTATGAATCCATCCTCGGCGATCACACCCACCCATACATGACGNGGGTAGTTTTCTCAGACAAGTCACGTTTTCAGCTGCATAGAACGGATGGACGTCAACGTGTCCGGAGAGAAACATCCGAGAACCTACACACTGCATCCGTTGCTGGACGAACACAAGGTTTTGTTCTCGTGGTATTCTCTAGGTCCCATAATCAGTGTGGAAGGCACTCTTAATCAATTTAGTTATGAATCCATCCTCGGCGATCACACCCACCCATACATGATGATTGTCTTTCCTCGGGAGGATGGGATCTTCCAGCACGATAATGCGCCTTGCCACACGGCTAGAAGTGTCCGCACCTAGCTGGAAGAGCACAATCAAGACTTCAGAGTTCTTCCTTGGCCCCCAAACAGCCCCAATCTCAATCCAATTGAACATCTGCGGGACGACCTCGATCATTGTGTTTGCCGTCTGTCGCCTCAGTCACGCATTCTTCAAAAGTTGTGGGACACACTGCAGACAGCATGGCCCCAGATACCCGCGATGACCTATCATCACCTGACTGAGTCACTGCTAGCTCGTCTAGCTGCGAAGGGTGGTATTCTTCCCGCTGGCAAGGGGCCGCAGGGCTAGGAACAATGTTGCCAATAAGGAGACAATCCGACGGGAAATGAACCACATTGCCTAAAAAATTATGAAGTCCCAGGGTAGGTGCACACCCTCCGGTCGGCCGCAACCGGGTCATGTATCACAATGCCATAAGAAACATGCTGCCTTCTCCTTGCAAGGTAATGAGAGAATAAGAAAACACCAGCAAGCTTACCAGATGACCGTTTACTCAAGTGAAAACAATATTGCTCAGTCAGTCCCTCTATCATCCCTTATTCAGACTTAGCTACTCTGACCCAGGGTGGGTCGTACCACCCGGAGATATAAATGAGGATTGCTCTTCATGGGAGATGAACCAACTACCTCCCAAATACCAACTTCACACCCAAGTGTGAAAAACGTGAAGTCTGATGATCAGATGCACTCTGGCGATTTAATAGCTGTTAGTACCCTAACACAATGCCAGAAATTGATGATGGTTAAAATACAATGGCTGATCAAGTAATTTGCTATGATTATGTAAATGCAATCTGTGAAGGAAAAAAAGCAATGGCACATAAGAACACAATGGTGCTTCATGCTGGCTCTGGTCCTTATATCGTGGGACACGGTGAGGGGTGAAGTGAGAGGGCATCCAGCCACGTGGGGAGCCATCCTCCCCCCTTCTCTCTCTCGCTCTCTTTTTTTGTGTACTTGCATGGGGCATCACCAACCTCTCATACAGGGGAGGGATGTGACCCCTGTTGGCCAGCTATTGGAGTGCTGTATCTCAACCCCAGCAGCTCACTGTTCGGTGTGAGTTCGAGACCCGTTTTATTCTGGCGGCCGACAGGGTATTCTTTGTTTGAGTTGCTAAGACAGGGGACGTTGTCCACCACAAGTCATGCTCTACTCGTCACGACAACATTTACCATTCAGATTGAAAAGGGTGTCAATGGTGAGTGAACCTTCACAAGAATCCCAAACTGAATGAAATCCAAATCAGACACATTGACAGAGGTGCCAAGTATTACAAATTTCCCAGGGTTTGTACTATTTATGTGGCCTCGCTATGAAATTATGGATGTTAACTAAAATTATACAGATTTGTACGTTTTCAGTTTTACTAATTTAAAAAAAAAAAAAAAACACCTACATAGGTGTTAACTATACTTGCGATAACGAATGTTAAAATCAGATTGTTGGCTGTGCGCAAAATTGAAAATATTAGCATAATTTCTTGTATTTGTACGAAATATACCAATGATAGGACAAATTGGTAAAGAAATGTAATAAAACCATGTGCGGTAGTGCAAAATTCTTTTGTCCAAGAAATTGATTGCGGTAGTTCCAACAAAACCAAAATGTTTTGGTGAAATTCAAGAGTATCGAACAAGATGTAGAGAGTCGAGACGTTAGCATTTATTTGTGCTATGTAATGCCGTCCATTTGCAGACAAATTGATATAAAATGGATATTGTGAATTCTGATAAGCCACAGCCAAAGACTTTTACAATGTGACTTGTAGTAAGACATGTAATGTGCCCCACACATTTCAGAGTATATGACACACAATGTTTTATTGCAATGAGCACAAACTACACTAACATTGCATTTTAAGAAGATTCAATGAATGACCTACAATCCTGCATTAATAGCAAGTTTTCATTACCAGTGGCAAAAACAGCAAAATAGACATGGGCGAAAATTACGAGTCTTCATATCGAGCTTTTATGTTGGTAAACACGATTGAACTCATTCAAGGTAGGTAGGCCTATTTAAGGGATTTGAAACATTTTCTTATAGTACGTGTTTATCAAAATTGTTTAAAATGTATCTCGGTAGNTAGGCCTATTTAAGGGATTTGAAACATTTTCTTATAGTACGTGTTTATCAAAATTGTTTAAAATGTATCTCGGTAGCATGTGTTTTGCGAAATGTGTAACAAGGTTAGTTGCCTTCCATATGTTAAAGGTAAATGAAAGTATTTTGTTGCCCGAAAATTGTGGACAGATCTGTTTGTCAATTTTGAAAGTGAAAAACCAGATCAAACAAATTTAAAAAAAAAAATTTTTACTCTTAGATATTGCGAACAACATTGTGCCATATACTTAGCTGAAAGTAGCCGGTCTTCATTAAGTATTGGTGAAACTGAAATACTAACCCTCTTTAACTAATGTGCTATGCAAAATATATACAGTAATCCCTCGTCAACTGCAGGGATACGTTTTTCGAAAACGCCGCAATAGGAGAATACAGTTTCTTATAGGGGGCAGAGGGATATCATGCCGGCTAACGATTTGATGTATCTGCTCTAAAAAATTGGGCTTAGTGTACTGTAAATAGTAATGACAGGACTTTTAAAGGCACAGTTTTAGATAACAAACAGTTCTTAATTTTACTGATCAGAAATAGTGATTTACAACCTGATATCAGTAAGAGAGCAAGAAGGACCCAAATAAGAGTTTTCCATGCAAAAGATAAACTAATGCCACCGAGGGCTGTGTTTTTCGCTGCATGGTTGCATTTGTCACAGGGATTATGGGGGGGGGGGGTTTCCCCANGGGGGGGGTTTCCCCACTGCTGTGGGAGAAAGTGAGATGTAGAAAGGAAGATAACGCCCAAATTAAACTAAACACAGAGTGTGCTGAGGCAGCAAGGCTGGCTGAGTCGGTTAGGGCAGTCATAGGAAAAAAAAAAGGGGTAGAATGAGGCAGGAACAAAAAGCGCAGATAGAAAATCACCGTCCAACACATTTAGGATCATAAATTTTCTCGCAGCAACTCACTTTCTATTCTGTGCTGCGTAATTAATCTATTTTAACTTGTACCTGACAGTGTAGTGGCACTTTTCCTGTCCAAGTGTAGCTACGGTATCTTGTAAAGCAGACATCGCTGGCCGTTTTCTTTTTTTCTGTGCGTGATATGTGGCTCGCAGCGACAGGTAAACAAAGCATTCATGCCCACCTCTCGTATTCTTAGTGCCTTCACAGCCCAACGGAAACATCAATCACACCACACCGCTCCTCCCGTTACCCATGGTCAATACATTTTTATTCCCATGGGCGCAGTGGCACACGTGTGTATACACACACACAAAACTACTTTTCAACATGTTCCTGCAGCTAGACTGCTACAAAAAAACGGACTGGAAGTAAACAAGCAGCTCCAATTCCAAGCGGCTTGTGCTGATGGCAAGGGGAGGGGGCCACGAAGGGATGGAGGAAGAAGACGAGTGTGACGTGCGACATAGGCAAAAACTGCTTTCTACCCCGGGTCCTCTTCCCAATGTCAAGCCACTGGAATGGAATATTTATTGCTTTACGCTGCCCGCAACAAAAATATGTGGGATGGTGACTACATTAACTATGCATGGCCCATAACCCTACCACTGGCTGTGGCCTGTAGCAGACCAAATAGGCATTTATTAAAGACCNCATTAACTATGCATGGCCCATAACCCTACCACTGGCTGTGGCCTGTAGCAGACCAAATAGGCATTTATTAAAGACCATTTGTACCCATTCAAAAATAATTCAGAATTGTGCTTGATGATAAAAACCACAGCATAGAGAATGAGAATAAACATTCGTTCAAGTTTGGATTTTCTGTTTTTCTAGTGTTGTAAATTTGTGTATGATTTTGTCGAAAATGGCAAGATGAATACTATCACTACTGAAAATTAATGATTTTGTAAACAAATTACTACTGATAGCTTTGGCAAATGATTGGCACATTGTGTGCATCAATCATGTACTGACAACAGAAAAATGAAATGGTTACCTAAGTCCACAAGAGCTAAACAGTATCATAATCCTGGAACATCATTTACAGCCATCTGAGGCAGAGAAGCTGACCATTAGAAAGTACTTAACTGTACTGGACTTCAAAGATAGCTATCATCAGATGGGGCTGGGGAGAATTAGAGTAATTTGTGTTGTTTCTCTACTTTATATGGAATGTACAAGTTTAAAATACTGCCTTTGGCCTTATTTGTGCAAGTAAAGTCTTTCAAAAGAAAATTGAAAGTCACTTTTGTGATATTCCTTGTGTGATGACATACCAAGATTATCTAATTGTGTGCGCAAAGTCAGAAGAGGAACATGGCAATACACTGAAACTAGTGGTACAGTGGGCAGAAGAAAGAAAGTTAAAAAAGAAAAAATTAGATCACATACGTAGGACTGAAATTTAGCAAATGTGGAATAGGAGTTGTTGAACGAGCTCGGGCATTGGTAGAACTGAAGGCTCCAAGATTGAAAAAAGAGCTCCAGCGCTGCATGGGAATGATTATGTTTGGCAGTTCATCCCCAACATGTTGACTATAAAACATCACCATTGAGACAATAGGGATTTTTGCTGGAAAATCAACTACACTTTTATTAATGGCATTGAAATAATTACCGTATATATACCACCATGAAAAAATTATTCCCATGTGCACATTATTTTTAAAATTATCAAGCTTTCAAAATGTAAAAATTTTCAACTCTTTTGTAAATAATTAAAACCACATTTGCTATTTGCTAACATCCATGTGATTTAGTTGTACATGTTTTGATATTGCCAANTTGTAAATAATTAAAACCACATTTGCTATTTGCTAACATCCATGTGATTTAGTTGTACATGTTTTGATATTGCCAACTAAATTTCAGTAAGTATGCGAATGTATCTTCGGCCGGTTCCCATGGATTACGGAGAAACTGAAAAAGGGCTGAAATTGTTTTTGGAAATGTATGTTCCTTACAACATTTGCAGATACTTTCATAATCATGATTTTGCTTCAATTGTCCATGTGAAATGTAGTCGATATTTCAAAACACCATTTTAGTACAGCAATAAGCAATGAATTTAAACTTGTAGGTAAATATTTTATTCAAGAATAACCACTTTTCTTTTAGACTAGTGTCATTATGCTTAATTTAAATATTTTCCTGCAAACACATACTGCACAGGTCTCAAACATGAAACTTTTTGTAGGCAAACATTCTGTTTCTATGCACATACTAATTAGTAATGTCAATTTGGAATCCCAGTTTTTTTATTAGTCCTAAAAACTAATAACATTGTAAGCCTCTACAGATTAAATTAGCACGGCACAAGTTTTATTAAAGAAATATTTTGAACATAGGCCTACGTAACAGGCATAAACAGAAGCATATAACTTCAAAATTATGAAGCAATTTTCAACAATAACATTATGTATTGGTATTTATATCTGACAAAGAACGATTTTGTATTTTAATAACAAAGTGCAAAAAACCATACCTGTCGCATAGTATAAACCACGACGTTTTTATGAAACACAAAGGCAATTTCTCATTAGCCTTTAAAATAAACTTTACCATGTTACGGATTCGGCCAGTGCAATTACTGTAGGAAGACACATTTACTTAATGCTGAAATGATTTTCACACAAAACATGTGCTTTTGTCACAAATTGCATAGTGTTTCACGGTTCTTATCTACATTTAAGCACGTTTCACGTTTTGTATTTTCACTTCAACTATTCGTAGTATCCCTACCAAAAATTTTTGTTGGTTTCTGTTGTATTTAATGCAGGATTTTAACTTTTTCCATTGAGTGGGTTACTGTCTGTTATTGTAACCAAATGGTTTCTATGGTGCTGTAGCCAATTGGTTTACGTTATATTCTAGTTTTTTTTTACATTGGTTTCTTGTATGTTAAAANGTTTCTATGGTGCTGTAGCCAATTGGTTTACGTTATATTCTAGTTTTTTTTTACATTGGTTTCTTGTATGTTAAAGCCAGCTGGATTCTGTTGTATTCTAGTAGTTTCCATTGCTTCCTGTTAGTCTTGTTTATTTCTATTGTTCTGCNAAAGCCAGCTGGATTCTGTTGTATTCTAGTAGTTTCCATTGCTTCCTGTTAGTCTTGTTTATTTCTATTGTTCTGCCAGCAGTTGGTTGGTTTCTGTTATATTCTAGTGTTTTATATTTGTTTCTGTTCCTGTTGTGACTTGAGCTTCTGTAATAAGTTTGAAAATTAATTTTTTTTAGTGGTGGCATTTTCATTTCCAAATATGTGCAGAAAATAATATATGTTAGAATATTAAATTATTCAAATGCTGTAATAGATTCTATTAATGACTAATAGAAAAAAATAGTGATTTTTGTCTATATGGACAAATTATACACTAAATTATTCCATTAGAAATAATATTTTTAGAGTGAATTCTATTGGGAAGTTTTAGAACTGGTAGCAGACATTGGTTTCAGTTGTATTCTGTTGTCGCCCTAGTGGTTTCCATTGTATTGCNGGAAGTTTTAGAACTGGTAGCAGACATTGGTTTCAGTTGTATTCTGTTGTCGCCCTAGTGGTTTCCATTGTATTGTGTTTCTTCCTGTCACATTTCATTCTGATGTCCCGGTAATTTATATTGGTTCCTGTTGTGTTTTTTTGGTTTTCTGTTGTAATTCTAGTGGTTTCTGTCGCATTTCATTTTGTTGTATTCTGATGTAGTATCAGTAATAGCTATTGATTCTTGTNGTAATTCTAGTGGTTTCTGTCGCATTTCATTTTGTTGTATTCTGATGTAGTATCAGTAATAGCTATTGATTCTTGTTGTGTTTTTCTGGTGCATTTCTAGTGATTTCCATGTGTTTCTGTTTTATTTTGTTGGTTTCTGCAATATTTAATTCTGTTTTGTTGTGATTTAGTACCAGTAATTGCTATTGGCTTCTGGTGTTTCCGTTAGTTTTTTCATTTCACTCTTTTGTTTCTGATGAAATCCCAGTGATCTACAATAGTTTTTTGAAGATTATGTTGTACTTTGTTTGTTTCTGTCACATTTAATTCTATTGAAATCTATTGTAGTATCAAAGGTTTCCATTGTTTTTTGTCGGGTTTTAATGCACTTGTTCTGTTGGTTTTTTCTGTGAAGTAATTTTACTGTATTCCTTAGTTTCTGTTGTGTATATTGCTTCTTATAGTATTCAGAAAATAAGACAAAAAGATATGAATTTTTATCAGAAAACCATGGAAACATCAGAGAATGCAAAAGAAACCAACAAAACTTAGATTAAACCAATGATCATATGAAAGTCAACAAAAATCAACAGATACAGCACCATAGAAAGCAATTTAAACAATAAGATTAAAATAGATGCTAACAAAATATTTTACAACACAAATCAATGGAAACCACTAAAATACAATAGAAACCAACACAACAGAAACAAACTCACTACAGCACAATAGCAACCAACACAACACAACAGCAACCAATGGGAAACACTAGAATACAACATAAACTGAATGGTTGCAGCATAATTGAAACTACTAGAATACAACAGNCAACAGAAACAAACTCACTACAGCACAATAGCAACCAATGGGAAACACTAGAATACAACATAAACTGAATGGTTGCAGCATAATTGAAACTACTAGAATACAACAGAAGCCAATAGGCTACGATACATCAAAAACCAACAAAACACAAAATAAGTCAATGGAAACCACTAGAATAAAACACAAACCAACAGATTAATTTACAGCAGAAACCACCCTAACCCATTAGAAGTTGTACCCCAACAGAAAACAATCAAAACCAATGGTTCCAGTATTTTTTGACAACAGAAACCACTCTATTGGGTCACCAACGGAAACCACTTAAGTTTCTGTTGTAAATTTTTGGTAGGGATCCTATCAGGTGTACATTTTGTATGTTTGCTTAATACAACACTTGCTGGCGTTCAATGGCACAGCAATAACAATAAAACATAATAAAAATTCCAAATGCACATGTTACTGCTAAGGCATTTGGATATAAACAAAGTCGAACATGTATACTGGCGCGCAAAGAATACTGAAATTTACCCCTGTGTATTGTTATCAATTAGTTGCTTGTTTGCACTTGTGAAGAAAGGCACATGAATGTTGATGAAATGCATGAATGGCATAAATTTAACACATTTACAATGACATGCTGTACAAAATCTAGCATAGTTGTTAAGACTAGTAAATAAAAATCTCTACAATAGCAAAAGAGTAACAAGATCACAGTGCACAATGATAGCGCTCAATTACCAGTCCTACCTGAACAGATAATTAATTTTTAAGTTATAGTGAAAATACACGACAAGCAACTTTTTTTTAAATAAAAGACTGAATAAATGATATTAAACTGCGTGCTCCTAGCCAAAATACCCCACAATAAAAATTTTTACCAGCGAGTAAGGGAGCATTAAACCACCCTGCAACAAGAGCCTAGGTAGCAGAAAATGGGAGAGCAAATGTACAGCAAAATAGTTGCAAATTACCTTTAATTGTTGTACACCTTATGGTCAGATTAATTTTGTAGGGTGTGGCTCTGAAGTGGGATCCATACTCAATGAAAACCAAACAGGGGAAAACAAAAAATAAAGGTACATTCCATCATGCCAAACACCTTTCTCCAATCTGCCTTCAATAAGTTCTGCTCGCAAGAAAAGGCAGAAAATGCTTATTCAAACAATCTACAGTACTCAAATTGCAAAGACAAATCACCTACCATATCACAAAGTCCATATCAAAATGAAACATTCTGCATACCTTGACTTGTGTTGTGTGGAGCAAGACTAGAATAACATCAAAACTGAAGACTAGCTACAATGTATAAAGGTAAGTGCTTTGCCAAGCACCAGTATATATACGCTCCACCTGTCCTGCTAGCACACAGAACAGAGTAGAACCTCATGGAAGTAAAGGGTACGAACAGAGTCACTCGCTGAGACAGCTAACTTTTTCAATTAAAACAGCTCATTCTTTCGCCATTGGCCGCACGAGCAAGTCGTGCCATAATAAAGTTCTTTACACACCCACACAGTTGCAATCCTAACTCTTCATAAGATGTAATGCAGTATAAATGTAACAGCATGTACACCACATTAAAGTGTGTTGGGCAGGTTAAGTGGCATCAACGCTCATTGCTTCCGCATTCAATTAGTTTTTAAAAGAGATGTGATAAGCAATCTTGAAAAGATGCCAGCACATTGTCTTTAGTTGCCATGTTGACAAAACACTGCGATGTGTGTGTGCCTGTTAAAAAAATTATAATTATTGTTTTCAAAAAGGGTTGCGCATATGGATGCAGGACGACGTCCTGCCCTCTAGACCGTGTGCTATGCCGTGCGCCCCACGTCATCGCAACAGCATGCACGACGCTTTTGTGCAGTCAGTGTGTGGTGGTGGGCAANAATAAAGTTCTTTACACACCCACACAGTTGCAATCCTAACTCTTCATAAGATGTAATGCAGTATAAATGTAACAGGATGTACGCCACATTAAAGTGTGTTGGGCAGGTTAAGTAGCATCAACGCTCATTGCTTCCGCATTCAATTAGTTTTTAAAAGAGATGTGATAAGCAATCTTGAAAAGATGCCAGCACATTGTCTTTAGTTGCCATGTTGACAAAACACTGCGATATGTGTGTGCCTGTTAAAAAAATTATAGTTATTATTTTCAAAAAGGGTTGCGCATATGGATGCAGGACGACGTCCTGCCCTCTAGACCGTCTGCTATGCCGTGCGCCCCACGTCATCGCAACAGCATGCACGACGCTTTTGTGCAGTCAGTGTGTGGTGGTGGGCAAGGCAGTGTCGCATCCCTTGTTCGGAGAAGGGAGGCACGAAAGGTTTTTTAAAACCAAAGTTGCAGGGCAAATAAAAGTCAAATTATTTTGACTTCAAAGAGACACAGGGAAACTTACAAAACGTGAGACGCCCCCGTATTTTCAGTTTTTTTATTAATGTCAGAGTTCCTTGTGTCCACCTCACGACTTCCTCCTCACTTCCACCATTTGATTATTTTTACAAGTGTATATGTTCATAAATTTTATTATATTTTTTCAGATGGTTTTTTACAAGAGCATGTATATTCTTCATTCATATAACACGCAAATATTTCTGGCGCACTGCTAGCCGCGGCTGCGCGCGTNATTTTTTCAGATGGTTTTTTACAAGAGCATGTATATTCTTCATTCATATAACACGCAAATATTTCTGGCGCACCGCTAGCCGCGGCTGCGCGCGTCCACCATAGTGGATCATTTTCCAGCAGTCACAGGGCTAGGCATGCATCACATTGCATCGTGCTCTGGGTGCATTCACATTTTCGCACCAATTATGTAGCTTGCAGCAGACTCGGTAGATTACTGGAACCTTTTCATTCTCGCACCCGGAGACTCCACCCTTTCTTCCCTGGAATTAGTCTGGCGAAGCTTAATGTTCACCTAATTCTTAACCACGCATTCACGCGTTTTTCAACAGTTTAGCCCATCTGGTGGGCGTGCGGCCAGGGCCCGCACCACATTCACTTTCTGGTGAATTTAGTGTACAGTGCAAGGCTAAATATACGGCAGTTTGCAGACTACGTGTGTATCCGAGCACCGCCCACGAGGCATTTCAGGGTACGGGGCCCCTAAAACCCATAACCAAATATGTCTCCACATTTAATTCAGTGCTCATCACAGTTTAAGGCATGTGGATCAGTCTTAATAAGGCCCACTTCATTCAGACACAAGTACTAGGCACTGGGAAGTCTGCCTTAATCAGCACCATTTGGGGCGTTTTCAACAATACCACCACTAAGGGAATGGTGTACGTCCGGGCGGTCGTCCAGCCGCACGACCCTGAGAGTACCAACAACTTAACCTTGGCACCGCCTGCCGACTGTGTCTGGCACCCAATTGAGTAACCCTTTTCAACAATCACTCTTTCACAGCCCTCGCACCGGTGTTTATATTAACAAAAAACCAGTTTAACAACACACTGTTAATATGATATTAGATAGAAAAGAAAAACTTTGGCTTTCTTTTACACTTTAAATTTATACAAACTTTTAATTCATTTTAAACTATACAAAAAAATGAAAAGTGATGTCAGAATATATGTTATTTACACAAACATAATCATACATGTGATACAAATTCATTACACAGAATTGAATTCAGCACCCTTCATGCTACCTAGGAACATAATTAAAAGGGTTTTTTTTTAATGAACAAAGGTGCACATTAAAAGTTAGTTAATGCACCTTCTACATCCTTAACAGCGAAGTATAAAAACAAACATTTAAGAAACATCCATTCAGTTACTGTATCTTACATATAATAGGTATATATTATATTAACATTTACCTGAAAACAGGTATACATTTCAAGTACATTTGTTAAAAATACTTTTAAAAAAATGTACCAGGATGAGTAAGTCAACGTATTCTGTGCATAAAAAGCATTTATAATTGCATACAAAAAATAATTCTGCAAAATTGTGGAAGGGCTGCAAATAAAAAACTGTTCAGATCAGGCATTAAACTACAAAATTTTAATCATAATTTAAAAACCAACTAGATCAATAGTGAATTTCACCGTTCATATACAAGCTGTTCGGAAATTAAAAGCACAAACTACAGGAGGTGATTCCTTATGAAAAATAAAGTCGAAAAAATATAGAACACCGTATATCTAAATGGAATATCAACAGAGTTATGAGCATGTGAATATTGGGTTTTGAAAACGTGTTTTGGCGAAATGCCTTGTACAACGCCTACAAAGTCCGCAACAGAAAGGTGACTTATCCTTTCCATGTTGCAGAGATACATTTGTAATGCTGGCTGTCCCTGGTCCGTGCGCACTATTCAGAAGCGGTACATCAGCACATTGATGACAAGCTCTCTCCTAGTAGACGGGTGTGTCCCATTTGACCATGTGGGACGCACTGCAGGTAAATCTCCACCATCTCTTACTGGCAGAAAGAACAAGCCATTCTGCAAAAATACGTATTCAAACCCCAATTTTCACAGGCTCATATCTCCTTTAATATTCAGTTTCAGTATTCGATGTCCTATATATTTTTCATAAGGAATCACCTGTAGTTCAGATGTTTAATTTCTGGGCATCCTGTATTTTATCCGTTCACTGCTAACACTCATGTCAAATGTATTTAGTTATGTTATGTACCATGTACAATAGCACAAAAGTTTGCTGCACGAAGAATTAAAATATAAAGGTTAATGCAGTGGCCTTGCAGGCTACAAGACAGATTTTGACAATGCAACTCAAGCACATTTTCATTTCAGGTCAATTTATACAAGATAATGCAACAGCTTCAAAAAAGAATATGCAGGATGTAACCACTAATTACATAATGCATAAAACAAAAATTCACTAGAAAACTAATTATTCACAGATCAGCAAACTGCCTTGACTAACACCCTGATACAATGCAGCTGCCTTAAAAAGTTTATTTAAAACACTGTAATAAACTACAATTTTCACACATTAACAAATTAATATTGCCACTGTACATTTCCAATTGAGATATCAAGTAATGAACAGTGAAGTAGTAACAAACTTCATTAATAATAAGCTGCTGATGAAAGTAAATTTATAGCAAAATGCTAATTATCTGAATGTATACAGGAACTTACACATTTTTCCTCCAGTTAAACAACATTACTACAGCACTAAGGAAATTTGCAATGCTCTGTCTCACTGTATTTCATTCTTTAATTTTTTTCAATACAAGTTTTAATGGAAATATTTTTGGTAATGTGACAATGTTCTAGTTATTCACCTTATCTTGCACCACACACTTAACATTTAAAATATTCATAACAATGTATCATTATGGTGCCATTGACAAAATGAAAAATTTATTTTCAGTTTTGTATTACATTCATTGCAACATATGGAATTGTACACCAATAGTTCAAATGCTATTTTTAGACTGCAGGACAGGGTAAATATCTAGCAACATTTCCAAAATATTTATTCTTGAAACAGATTTAATCAGCAAGGAATCAAAGAATCCAACTTGGTGGATGAGACTCAGACAGACAGACTACATATGATGCATGCACTGCTTCAGACTACATTTTTGAAAAATGAAGAATGCAATAAAAGCTGCAAAATGTATGCAACATGTTACCACCTACCAGTGGGAAAACTTCACCTCCCCATTTTTTAAACAGTTATTTCATTATCATAAATTTTTACTGGGAAATTATTTTCGTAACAGTTGTCAACCTGTGTGTGTATTCTCACACCATGAGTGTGTATCTTTATCTGGCTACATCACACTAGGTGGTATAAAATAATATTATTGTGACTTATACTGTAGCCGAGGCTAAGGCAATAATATTCCTCTCTAATCCTCCACCCAACCCAGTGCTTATCCACTGCAGGGTGACTACTAGTCATGAAAGTAATGAAATTGTCTTTTTGTATAAGTCTAATTTCTAATGTCCATCCCATTGTTGACTGACATCGATATTCTATGTACACACACACACACATCAACAACNCCACTGCAGGGTGACTACTAGTCATGAAAGTAATGAAATTGTCTTTTTGTATAAGTCTAATTTCTAATGTCCATCCTATTGTTGACTGACATCGATATTCTATGCACACACACACACACACATCAACAACATGCATTACAGTGGATTCTAGAAAATTTGGTTTTCAATGGACNCATTACAGTGGATTCTAGAAAATTTGGTTTTCAATGGACAGACAATGAAAAATGAAGCATGTGGGAAAACAATGAATGTGGACATAAATTTTAGACTTGAGAAATAATGTACACAACCTCAAATTGCATGTTTGTTTCAACCAACAGAATAAATATGTCATTGAAAACAACTTATTCAAGTAAATTTATGATTAGTATTCACTTAAAATTAAAAACTTAAATTCTTGAAATTGAGTAGAATTTAATTTTTATTTATTTTAATGTTTTTCCAGTGCTCCATTGACCAAGCCATGCTCAATCCCTTGGATAAAATTGCCACAACTTATTTATTTGTAAATTTTTTTGACAAATATTACTTGCGGAACTGTTTAAAAACCCTTACGATACTAACCAAACCTGCAACCGATAGTTTTCTGTAATAATCACGCCGTTAAAGCANAACTGTTTAAAAACCCTTACGATACTAACCAAACCTGCAACCGATAGTTTTCTGTAATAATCACGCCGTTAAAGCACGGAGCATACAAGTAATGAGTTGTAACACAAGGGTATAATAACAAGAGATTCGTATTCGATTCATTTGTTTGCCGAAGCAAGCGTAAGTATTTTCTACGGTACCGCCAACTTAAACACAGAGCAAAAGACACATTCTCATTCTGTAATGTTGGTGGTATTGTAGAGACCTCACCAGGTGTGACTTGTTTTGTATTGTGATTGGCCCATTTTTTTTGGGCAATATTATTGATGCCTCTTTTATCCACAGTCATTTCATATNACTGTTTAAAAACCCTTACGATACTAACCAAACCTGCAACCGATAGTTTTCTGTAATAATCACGCCGTTAAAGCATGGAGCATACAAGTAACGAGTTGTAACACAAGGGTATAATAACAAGAGATTCGTATTCGATTCATTTGTTTGCCGAAGCAAGCGTAAGTATTTTCTACGGTACCGCCAACTTAAACACAGAGCAAAAGACACATTCCCATTCTGTAATGTTGGTGGTATTGTAGAGACCTCACCAGGTGTGATTTGTTTTGTATTGTGATTGGCCCATTTTTTTTGGGCAATATTATTGATGCCTCTTTTATCCACAGTCATTTCATATCACAAATGTATTTGAGCAAATATAAACTGTAACCGTGAAGTTGTAACACTACATTACAACCCGTTGTATGCATATATTCATGAAAATACATGTGATGCAAATAAACAGACCTGAAAGGCGCTTACACGTAACAGTCTGTGCTACCACTGTACCAATAACCTTATACCAAATTCAGTTTAATAACAAGATCATTGATCGTTCGAAACAGTGTCAGAGAATGTGTGATTCATTCTCACTGTTGCCAACCTATGAGTGCAAAAGTTGTGTACGAATAATAATAATTAAAAACGTTTTCTCACAATCACCAACCTATGAGTGCTGTAAACATGTAAGAAGAAGACTAAGCATAGTACATAAAAACAAAAACAAATGCTGCAAGATGTAAACATTACTATCAATAGTAGTAGTTGTCGACGATCTGCGTTATTTTGCATTTGCATAGTATTTAAAATTGATTGATGCACGCAATCTTTGAATGCGATCAGCAATTATCATTGTTTATATGGGAATATTGACAGGACCGAAATTAATTAATGGGAAATAAAGTAAAACGTAAATAACGGGAATGAATAATCGAGAATCCACTGTATACTCTCCCAGGCAATGAAATTTGTGCACCTGAATGGTTGTCACTGTGCCAGCCACACATTTTCGAGATGTCATAAATTTAGTTCAATAGAATTCAGTTGACACCTACACTGCACTGCTTATAGAATTGCACTCGGAGCTAGCCATTCCTAGTTTCTCATAACAATAAATGAGGGTAATGGCAGGTATCCAACCAAGGAGTTTCTCTGGGTGGGAACATAAGGGAAAGAGTTTTCCTTGTATGGTTCAGTGCAGGTGGGCTCCAAAAGCTCTGTTTTATCANTAATTAATGGGAAATAAAGTAAAACGTAAATAACGGGAATGAATAATCGAGAATCCACTGTATACTCTCCCAGGCAATGAAATTTGTGCACCTGAATGGTTGTCATTGTGCCAGCCACACATTTTCGAGATGTCATAAATTTAGTTCATTAGAATTCAGTTGACACCTACACTGCACTGCTTATAGAATTGCACTCGGAGCTAGCCATTCCTAGTTTCTCATAACAATAAATGAGGGTAATGGCAGGTATCCAACCAAGGAGTTTATCTGGGTGGGAACATAAGGGAAAGAGTTTTCCTTGTATGGTTCAGTGCAGGTGGGCTCCAAAAGCTCTGTTTTATCAGTTAGAAGATGAATGAGCAACAAAAAAATCCGCTGGTCGAGATGGTATTAAACACGTTTTCCTTTTGTGCAAGTACGGCCTTCAATGAAAATGTACGGCTAGCTGGATGGCATGCATCAAACTGTCCAACTTGAATAAAAATTGCAGCTTGATGGTATAAAGGCCAATGCTATTTTGAGAGTGCAGAATACACTCAGGCAACATGGCCAGCTTCCCCTAAGGCAGCTTCAATTCCATGCGAGGGCAGCATGCCAGTTACAACACTCTGTTACAAGAAATGACCTAAGAAGAGAGGTCACCGGCTTCAGAGGATATCAAACCGTGTTAAAACCCTGAAAATGACAAACTCATGGGACACTCAAACACCAGGCAATGATAAGTTGAGTGATCCCAGTGGGACAAATTGAACAGTCTACACAAAGGGCAGTGAAAAAACAGAAGAAAAACAGGTAAAGTAGTGCACCACATTTTGGTGCCTCTGAGACAGTGTGTACATTTTNGGTGTACACACAATGATAAGTTGAGTGATCCCAGTGGGACAAATTGAACAGTCTACACAAAGGGCAGTGAAAAAACAGAAGAAAAACAGGTAAAGTAGTGCACCACATTTTGGTGCCTCTGAGACAGTGTGTACATTTTTGGCAGGAAACAGGCAGACCACCTACTGTTTTTTTAACTTATTACATGGGGAAAGGCCCAACTGTACCCACATGCAAACCCAAAGTTCCTTTCCCCTTATTCCCTAGACAGTCTCCTTCAGAGGAGATACAACAGGAAATATTATGTTCATATGGAGGCTGTTGTCCAAGGACTCTAGCAAACTTCCATTTTCTGTACACAGAAGTGGTGATTGTAAACATAAATCCAAAGACTACTTTTTTGAAAGTAGCAACATGCTTGCAAACATAGACTTCTCCCTTTTTTTTTGTAATTGTGGAAAAATTGACATAAACTGCTTATGTTTAATAAGTATCTGAGTTGCAGTGTATTAAGTACCAAATTTACAGTTATCAAGAGTTTGCACATTTTCTGGATTGCGATGAAAAGTGGAATGAAGCATAATGCATACATATTACAATGAATTTGTTACCACTTCTAAATGTACAATTTATGTCAAAAATAATTATGTATTACAAAATAAATAAAAATGACACAGTATATAACCAACAGAATGATACTATGTGTCTAAGCTATAATAAACCATTGTATACTGACATAAGCATCATTTGATAATGAATTACTAAGATTCTGAATGATTTCTGCCATAATGCACAACCTATTGGATGATTTACACTGAGCCAATACAAACAGAGAAAAGTGAACACACACGTGATCTATTTAACATATACTTAGTGTTTATAATTTTACAGTATTTTTTATTACAAAAGTTAAATACTTCATGACAGAACTATATCTAAATTAATATGAAGTTCAGCAAACCATGACACTGAATATAACTGCGTAATTTATATGACTTGAAAAGTAGAATTTGAAAGTCCCTAAGTTCAGAAAATAATCACCTAATTAATTCTGTATTTACCTATGCACCATAACAAAAGACACTTCCAGGAAAAATAAAAATAAATTTCTTTGTACACATTAACAAAACTTGATATCACTTGCCTGGATGCAATGCTGAATTGCACAGGTAAAGATTTGTAGCACTGCATGTGGTTCAAGCAATAGCTATGTTGGTATTCACGCATCACAACTCACAGATGTGTGTGTATATGTACTGTATTTGACACAAGCTATCCAAGCAACACAAACAGAAGCGATACAGCTATCTTAATAAAAGATGGGAATTGTGAGCAGGTGATTATGTTTTATAATGAAGTTAAAGACAACACAGTATGACATTGCTAGCCAAACCAAAGAGGTGGGTGGTGGCATTTTGAGAACGCACTGTGGGCATAATATTAAGGTTAAGTCTCTTGTCATAAACTGAAGATAACAAACAAATGATAGCTCCTGTCAAAATATTGATTGCCATGATATGTAACTACAGTACGATGTATCTGTCTGCCACTCCTTTGTGTTGTCCTCATTAGGATACTTGCACATAATACAGTTTAGACCAGGCTGCATTTGCAACATGAAGAGCACATCCACACAAACACAACCAACATTCCGTGAAACATTTGTAGACAACCCATTTGTTCCAGAATAACTCAGCAGTGTATTTTTGGATGTATAGTAAACTCCCGATTTTATGGGGTAATGACTGGCTAAGTAAGGGTTCACTGTTAAAGCAATGGGGGAAAAAATGTTTACATACTGTACACGTAGGTTATGTAAACAAATAACACAGTCATGTAATAATTAAATTTTTTGTCAGTAACTGTGTGGCAACATGTCATTAATTATATTAACATCATCACGTACACAATCCTGTATCAGCTGATGTGCGAACGATTGCAAGAGAATTTCACGTTGGCTATTTTGACAGCCTACGTCTGCACAACAGACTTCAGAGAAATATGCTGGCAGGAAGGCGATTGTAGACAAAATGTTTATGTATTTTATTTTATATCATTACAAAATAGCTGTAATTAGTGAAACAAATTAAACTTAGTTCTAAAATAATGTGTAGGTGTTTGAAATAAATGGAAAATAAACCGTATGCGGTAGTTTAGCTTTGTTTGTATCTTCTTCATAGGCTTGGGAACATCACCACGTGCATGCTTAATATTAATTGAAGAGACCGCACATCTGTCGCATAGTATTTTTCAAATATTTGTACATTAATTTGACGTAATATATTTCAAACCAGAGTTGTTTTGAGCCCCCATGAGATGAAAAATTTACTTTCAAAAGGATGTGATAGATATACTTTGCAACACAGCAGCAAAACAGGCGACCATGCTGCCATTTGTTGGCCAGTATGCGCTGCTCGCTTCGAAAAACACGTCCCCACGAAATGACTTGTTTTTCATGTGTAAAATACAAATAAATTCTCAAGAGTTTTACATTTTCCACGAGCTCTGTAAATATTTTAACATATAATATTTCCATGTGAGGCGATTCTGCTTGCAAATAATTTGGATTCTGCCTGCAACCGCCAAGCCTTTCTAAGACCGGTCCACCATTTTTTTTTTTTTTCTACCCACTCACCTCCCACTTCAGTAATGAAGCAAAAATAAATGTTATTTATTTATTTATTAAAACCACGCATTGTTTTGTGATGGAATCATTTTTGCGGCAAGTAATATTTATGTTAATGTGATATTTTGTCATCCAGTCCCACTCGGTACCACGGTTAATTTATAAATAGCCTCTTTGCATGTAAGAACTACTGTAAACTACCCGATCTTGCCTTTTCGACGAGCAGACACCACTTTTAATTGTGAAATACTTTATTATTATGAAAGAAAGTGAGCTGACTGACAATTTCTTTGGACAGTGTGTATTTATCAGTACCGTTGCAGCTCTAGTACAAATATAACAAAGTGATCCAAGTTCATAAAAACGTGCTGTTATTGTTTGACTGGGCCTGACCTCTAACAACGTGATATCGGCAGTCGTGTCTAGTCTGCAATGCCGCTGGCCACTTCCTTCTAATTCCTCCTCATTCCCTTCTCCCGGCCAGCCAGTCCTCCTCCTTCTCAACGTTCCTACACCACTCTGCTCCCTTCCTTCTTCCGCATGTCTCGCCCACACCACTCTGCTCCCTCCCCCCACCTCTTCACCCACGCCCACACCACTCCAAGCTCCCTTCCACACCCTCACTCTCTTTTTCTTCCCCACACCGCACTCCTTATTCAACATCAGCATTCTCACCCTCTTGTTCCTAACACCCCCACCCCCTTTAGTCGCATCCGCCCAAACACGCAGTGGAATTTTCTTTGTCCTATGCTCCCTGCCTTCACGCGGCGTGGCACTAGTTGCCACGTCTTTTTGCCACTTCCAGCCCTTTCCTCCCCCTCCCCAATGACAAAACCATACACCAGTTGTGAAAACTCTGGCACGATCAATGACCTCACTGCGATTCGGCTTGCATTCCGTTATATTTTTCCGAGGGTTTAAAAGTTGCATTCAGTGTCTGCTTATAATTGATTATATACTGTATATTCACTGTTAAAAATGTGTGTAATTATAGTACCAGAACACTTTTAATATTTAAATAAAAACCAGTACTACATCACTCGACTGCTGCCTGGAAATGAACAGTGTGCGCATAGGTTATTAATAGCAGTGGCGCGCGAAAGGTGGCAATTGTTCAATATATGACTTTGAATTGGTGACTCCATGGTTAAGTCACAATCCAATTAAGCCACCCTCGGTAAAACTGGAGTTGACTGTATTTACTTCTGTCAAAAGTTACTGTTTTAGAAGTTGACAGTAAATGTCCACATATTTTTAAAAATAAAGCAAGTGTTTTAACATTAATATTTACTTATTTTTGAAAAACATCCCCTTTTTTGTATTTAACTGTACTCCGGTTACGGTTCAATACTATATTAAATTATGGAAAAATAAAATATTATAACAGAATTTGTTTAGGGTAATTTAATTAATAACGAAAAACCTACTTCCGCCATTCATTAAGATTTATTTATGAAAATATTTACATAATTGTCACCATTGCATAATAGTTTCTCCAAATTTTTATATCCTNATAATTGTCACCATTGCATAATAGTTTCTCCAAATTTTTATATCCTAAAAGAGCAAAAAATTTCATGCCATAAAAGTTGCAGTCCTTGTTTAGACGTGTCCTAAGTCAGACCACCTCCACGATAAATTACGCAAGAGGGTAACCTCTGTCAGCCACCCCTTCTACAAAGCAGGAGGAGATGAGTCGAAGCAGTTTGTGAAGTGACAAGTTGCAGTTGAAGGTAGCTGAGAATGACCAAACTGTTTCTCCCCCCTCCAAAAGAGTATTTTCCCCTCATACAGGCCAACCAAGAGAGAGAGAGGATGGACGCCATGGCAGTTGCTAGGTAACTGCTTCCTATCTTGCCAGGCATGTAAGGGAAGGAAGTGATATTGCACCTGACTGTGACAAGCTGCAACTGAATGGTCCCAATGATAGCCAATATCCACCCTCTCCAGGCTAATTGAGAGAGGAAAGACACAAGAACAATGTGTATTTAAGTTACTAGGCAACCACTTCCCTTCTCACATGGTGTGGAGGGGTGGAGGAGGGGAAAGTAAAGTCGCACAAAGGATGCAGTGTGCTCGTTATCAGATGTTATCAGTTATCGGATGTTTGCATTAAGAAATAATTTTATTATGCATGTTTTTAAAAGGAATGGATGTCTCGGTGTCAACCAGAACATTACTAACATTGCATTGGAAATAGGCTCTGTTAATGATTTTTTTTCTTTCAAGTAACCACTTATTTCATATAATTGCTGCACCCCAATGTTTCAAAGGAATTTTTTGAATAAAATGTGTGATTATTCAATTAAATATAGCTTTTTTTTTTTTCTAAATTCGTTAGCACACTGTTTCTTTTCTGGCTGTGCATAGAGCATGGCAAAGCACAGAAAAATTTANTAAAAGAGCAAAAAATTTCATGCCATAAAAGTTGCAGTCCTTGTTTAGACGTGTCCTAAGTCAGACCACCTCCACAATAAATTACGCAAGAGGGTAACCTCTGTCAGCCACCCCTTCTACAAAGCAGGAGGAGATGAGTCGAAGCAGTTTGTGAAGTGACAAGTTGCAGTTGAAGGTAGCTGAGAATGACCAAACTGATTCTCCCCCCTCCAAAAGAGTCTTTTCCCCTCATACAGGCAAACCAAGAGAGAGAGGATGGACGCCATGGCAGTTGCTAGGTAACTGCTTCCTATCTTGCCAGGCATGTAAGGGAAGGAAGTGATATTGCACCTGACTGTGACAAGCTGCAACTGAATGGTCCCAATGATAGCCAATATCCACCCTCTCCAGGCTAATTGAGAGAGGAAAGACACAAGAACAATGTGTATTTAAGTTACTAGGCAACCACTTCCCTTCTCACATGGTGTGGAGGGGTGGAGGAGGGGAAAGTAAAGTCGCACAAAGGATGCAGTGTGCTCGTTATCAGATGTTATCAGTTATCGGATGTTTGCATTAAGAAATAATTTTATTATGCATGTTTTTAAAAGGAATGGATGTCTCGGTGTCAACCAGAACATTACTAACATTGCATTGGAAATAAGCTCTGTTAATGATTTTTTTTCTTTCAAGTAACCACTTATTTCATATAATTGCTGCACCCCAATGTTTCAAAGGAATTTTTTGAATAAAATGTGTGATTATTCAATTAAATATAGCTTTTTTTTCTAAATTCGTTAGCACACTGTTTCTTTTCTGGCTGTGCATAGAGCATGGCAAAGCACAGAAAAATTTANTTTTTTTTCTAAATTCGTTAGCACACTGTTTCTTTTCTGGCTGTGCATAGAGCATGGCAAAGCACAGAAAAATTTAAAGTTGGTTAACTTCACAAGCACTGTGTATGTGCTACAGTAGAACCGTGTTATAACATTCCCACATGTAACAATATTCATATTTTTCATTTCCTGCTTATAACATCAGTATTTGCTCAATTNTCATTTCCTGCTTATAACATCAGTATTTGCTCAATTCCTTGCAGCATCCCACATGCAATTTTTTTCTTAAGTAAAATTTCAGACATATTAACAATGCAGTAGCCTACAAACAAGTATAGAAAACAATNTTCCTTGCAGCATCCCACATGCAATTTTTTTCTTAAGTAAAATTTCAGACATATTAACAATGCAGTAGCCTACAAAACAAGTATAGAAAACAGTNTTTTCTTAAGTAAAATTTCAGACATATTAACAATGCAGTAGCCTACAAACAAGTATAGAAAACAATTTATACTTGAAATATTAAGGATTTTAGAGGTGATGGTCATGAAAATTACCAAGATAACCAAGAATAGATGAGTATGCAAGCCTCCAGAATGCATGTCATTGTGCATTAATTGATGCTATAGTCCATGGAATTCAGATAACTGATATTTTTGCATCAAATGATTGAGGTAAAGATTTTTAAGAACTTGACTAGTTATTTATATACAAAAGTTATTACATTAGAATTTTGTATTGCTTCATGTGTTCCTCCAGGTGTAATACTGTTTCCTGTTTATAACATTTTCATGCATATAACACTTTATTTTACTGACCCCTTCAAAAATGTTCTAACAGCGTTCTACTGTACTACAGTTCTGTGCATGTGTTTTACATGAATGTAGTGACTGCTACTATATATTAATTAATTCATGTTAAATTTCCACATGTTTGTGCTACGTATGTTCAATTGTGGATGTAGCCTTAAGCCTTTGCTATCTACAAAGAGATGTAGCTGCAATCCACCACCAGGCTGCTACAAACAGCACAATGCCAGGCATACATTCCATGCACAGCACCACTCATCTCCACCTGGGAACCTTAACTGTCTGCACCGGTTGTGACGTAGTCTTCTTTATTTGAAGCTTGTTTTATAAGTGTAGTTCATGAAACTGAACTCGTGAATATACTTGAGATTCTTCACAGCAAGTGAGAAATGTAAAATAATCAATGAAGCACAGAAATAGGAAATCATACTGCAGTTGGTAAGTGTGGGAAAGTATGAAAGGTGCACACACTACTTAAGAAAACAACACGTTACTGATAATAAAGGAGCCTACTTTTCTCTACATGGGTGCAAATAAATTTTAGTTAGTTCTTGAAAGCACAGATGGTAGGTAGGCATTGACAGCAAAATCATTAGAGATGAAACCAAAAACATGTGAAACAGTACAAAGACAATTAAAATACACGAGTGACGTACCCGNGCAAAATCATTAGAGATGAAACCAAAAACATGTGAAACAGTACAAAGACAATTAAAATACACGAGTGACGTACCCGGGATTCAAATCAAGAAAAAACTCGTAAAGTAAAGCTAGCTTGCAATCAACTGCATCACGGAAGTAGGATTCGAAGCATCAACCTCGGATATAATCAGTCTAATGTTTTGAATGATAGCGTTCACTAACCTGAAATATTTACTTGGCTATCATTTTGAAAATAAGTGCCTGAGCCACTAAAACACATAAATTTACATAGCCTACCACAACACTACTTGTGTGAAAAATTTGATGGAAATGGGTTGATTGGTCTCCCAGATATGGCATGAAAACATTATTTTCTTAAATGCGACTATCTTACAAAATTGCTTAAAAAGAGGCTCTGTACACAATGTTTGTAATAGATAATTTCAGCATAACAAGTTTGATTGAAATTGTTAATTTGTTGAGCAAATATGCCACACATATAAAGATATTTATATGGCCGCCATTTTTAAAATCATTGCCTGACCCCATTTAAATCACGTAACTAAACTTAGTCTTCTGTAGGTGTGCATAATTTTGTAGAAATTAGTATAATTATTCCGCAAATATGACAAAATGTTCAGTTTACTCACCCGACATTACTTTGTAAAAAAAATCTGGCAAAGGAGGATCTCTGTATGCATATCGGTTGATTGGTCCTCGAGATATTGCATAAAACCTCCATTGATAATGTGACAATCTTCATAAATGGAGGGCAAAAAGTTTATATATTAGCACATTTGATTATTGGCATAGATAAAATATACAAAGTAAAATTAAATCTGTTGCATAGTTTTGTAGATATAGCACACTAAGCTGAAATGTTTGTATACGTGCCATTCAGAAGATAAGAAACTTGCATACTTAAAACATATATTTTAATATAGCCTACCATAGTACAACTTCTTCGCAAAATTTAAAAAAAAATTTGTTTTGCGAGATGTCATAAAAACTATGTTATTTTATGTGGGGCTATCTAACAAAATGGCAGAGAAATAAAGCTTTGCATAGAAAAATTTGATGGAACCAACTGATACTGCCAGCATACAAAGTTAAGTTGAAATTAGTTTTGCAGTTTCGTAGATAAATAATTCAAAGCTAAAATGTTTATATAGCCGCAATTTTAAAAATATGTGTGTCCGACCAACTCAAAATTTATTAGTTTACATAGCTTGAGATATTGCTTAATTGTTTGCCAAATTTGGTAGAAATTGGTTNGACCAACTCAAAATTTATTAGTTTACATAGCTTGAGATATTGCTTAATTGTTTGCCAAATTTGGTAGAAATTGGTTGTTTTTTCGGAGATCACATAATTTCAATTTGTCAAGTGATACTAGTTTACAAAATGGCGAACAAGAGATTTTGTGTGTACACATTTGTTTGTTGTAATATATACAGCATCGTACAAAGTTTTGTTGCGATTAATTACATGGTTTCGACGATATAACATACAAAACTAGAATAGCTATACGGCCACCATTTTTTAAATATGTCCCTGACATACCTAAACCATATCAGTTAATGTTACCTACCACAGTACTACTCATTTGCCATATTTGGTAGGAATCTGAAAATTGTTTCCCGTGATATGACATAAACACTTTATTTAATCAAGTGGTACTATCTTACAAAATGGAGGACAAAAGAGGCCCCATTTAGACCCATTCTATGTTTGTTATATATGCTCCCAGCATACAAAGTTAAGTTGGAATTGATGAAATGTTTTCAAATATATAGCATAATATGCTAAAATATCTAGATAGCTGCCATTTTGAAAATAAGTGTTCAAAATATTTGAAACATAATTGTACATATCAACTGCGGCAGTACTATTTGATTGCCAAATTTGGTAGGAATCTGTAAATTGTTTTCCAAGAAATTACACAAAAATTTATTCACGTAGCTCTATTTTACTAAATGGCAGACAAAAGTTTAGTTTTCTGGCTTATTTGATGCTTGTAGTAGATACTGTCAGCGTACAAAATATGGTTGAAATTCGTCAGGTGATATAGCAGTAACAACAAATAAATCTAAAATATTTGTGTGGCAATCATTTTGAAAATAAGTCTATAATTAAGTTCAATTACTTACATTTACCTGGCCAATCACTGTATTACTTACGTGCCAAATTTGGTGAAAATAGGTTGAGTAGTTCTTCAGATATAACGTAAAAGCTANCCAATCACTGTATTACTTACGTGCCAAATTTGGTGAAAATAGGTTGAGTAGTTCTTCAGATATAACGTAAAAGCTAAATTTTTTCACATGGCGCTATCTTCCGAAATAGTGGACCAACAACAATATTCACTTCTGAATTTAATGCTTACCATACAAAATTTGGTTACAATAGGTTGAATGGTTCCCAAGATATGACATATCGCCCTAAATTTTAAAATGGCTGCCATTTTGAAAGTGAGAGCCCGGGGTGGTCAAAAACTATAAAAGTCAGATGTCCTTACTTAGTACTATATGTGTATCTAGTTTGGTGAAATTTGGTTCACGTGTTCAAAAATTGCAGGGAGGTGGGGGAACACGCAGCCACACACATAGACAGGAAAGTGATCTCACAAGCCTTTCTTTCCTTCAGAAAGTAGGCTAAAAAGGACATTTTAATTGAAAGTCAGCAGTCCAGGAGTTACAAATAAAATAAGGAGGCGCACAAAAAACTGTGGTGTCATCTATAACTGTTTCTGCTGCTCTGCCCAGCCATCTGTTTATCATATGAGGCATATTCACCCTAATTCAGAAAAAGCTAAGAACAGAAGCTACATAGGCTATAAACTTTAAAGTGACTTATTTTTAAGATCCTCCTAGCAAGCATAATAGCCAAAAAAATTTTAATTTATTGTGACCTCAGACCTTAACTTTATAGAGCTATGAAATGTGTTTATTAGTCACATGTCAATTTTTATATTAATGATTGGTGAAAGGATAGAAATAAGCTGAAAGGAACTTTTAAGCATGTACTCACTTTACCATAAACAGTCTACAACTACAACTGTGACACACAAAATTAAGTATGTTGTCAACATTTGCATTACACAGCAGTGTTATACATAAATAGCTTATGTAACACACACTTGTACCCAAGCACATGATTACCAAGTTCTGTTGAGCTATACAATTTTTTTTTATAAGCTTTAAACTCAATGGTGGTATGGGCAGTGGNACATGATTACCAAGTTCTGTTGAGCTATACAATTTTTTTTTATAAGCTTTAAACTCAATGGTGGTATGGGCAGTGGTACATGGATAAATACAGGATACTCATGTATCCATGACAGTGACAATCATACTTACTGTTGTCTCTTATTTAGAAGTACATTTTTGACTCATGGTTTGTGCAAATGAGGAGATTGTCATTGAAAATAAAAAATGATTTCATCTTACACAATTATGATTGATTGGTAAACACAATACCAAACACTTTTATTTTTAGAGGTTTAAACTGCAATTTGCTTTTNTACACAATTATGATTGATTGGTAAACACAATACCAAACACTTTTATTTTTAGAGGTTTAAACTGCAATTTGCTTTTAAAACACAAACAACACAAGGAAAACAAGTTATTACTAGAATTTATCTACATCTCTGAGACTGGCATAATCGAGCAAAATAGAAAAACCTTAAAAAACACAGTGCAGTAACTGAAAAAGCTTTAAGGCTAAAGTCACACAAGCACACGACTTTGGCNCCAATCACTGTATTACTTACGTGCCAAATTTGGTGAAAATAGGTTGAGTAGTTCTTCAGATATAACGTAAAAGCTTAATTTTTTCACATGGCGCTATCTTCCGAAATAGTGGACCAACAACAATATTCACTTCTGAATTTAATGCTTACCATACAAAATTTGGTTACAATAGGTTGAATGGTTTCCAAGATATGACATATCGCCCTAAATTTTAAAATGGCTGCCATTTTGAAAGTGAGAGCCCGGGGTGGTCAAAAACTATAAAAGTCAGATGTCCTTACTTAGTACTATATGTGTACCTAGTTTGGTGAAATTTGGTTCACGTGTTCAAAAATTGCAGGGAGGTGGGGGAACACGCAGCCACACATATAGACAGGAAAGTGATCTCACAAGCCTTTCTTTCCTTCAGAAAGTAGGCTAAAAAGGACATTTTAATTGAAAGTCAGCAGTCCAGGAGCAACAAATAAAATAAGGAGGCGCACAAAAAACTGTGGTGTCATCTATAACTGTTTCTGCTGCTCTGCCCAGCCATCTGTTTATCATATGAGGCATATTCACCCTAATTCAGAAAAAGCTAAGAACAGAAGCTACATAGGCTATAAACTTTAAAGTGACTTATTTTTAAGATCCTCCTAGCAAGCATAATAGCCAAAAAAATTTTAATTTATTGTGACCTCAGACCTTAACTTTATAGAGCTATGAAATGTGTTTATTAGTCACATGTCAATTTTTATATTAATGATTGGTGAAAGGATAGAAATAAGCTGAAAGGAACTTTTAAGCATGTACTCACTTTACCATAAACAGCCTACAACTACAACTGTGACACACAAAATTAAGTATGTTGTCAACATTTGCATTACACAGCAGTGTTATACATAAATAGCTTATGTAACACACACTTGTACCCAAGAACATGATTACCAAGTTCTGTTGAGCTATACAATTTTTTTTTATAAGCTTTAAACTCAATGGTGGTATGGGCAGTGGTACATGGATAAATACAGGATACTCATGTATCCATGACAGTGACAATCATACTTACTGTTGTCTCTTATTTAGAAGTACATTTTTGACTCATGGTTTGTGCAAATGAGGAGATTGTCATTGAAAATAAAAAATGATTTCATCTTACACAATTATGATTGATTGGTAAACACAATACCAAACACTTTTATTTTTAGAGGTTTAAACTGCAATTTGCTTTCAAAACACAAACAACACAAGGAAAACAAGTTATTACTAGAATTTTTCTACATCTCTGAGACTGGCATAATCGAGCAAAACAGAAAAACCTTAAAAAACACAGTGCAGTAACTGAAAAAGCTTTAAGGCTAAAGTCACACAAGCACACGACTTTGGCCTCAGCTGCTTACTGCTTTTTTTTTTTTAGGATAAAGTATATCAAAATATACAGGTAGTGATAAGAAGTTAATATTGCTGGTATTAATGTCCCAAATAATAAGCTAATCTGATGGTGGAAGTACACAACAGCTGCTAACATTTTCAGTAGAAAACATTTAAACTACTACCTAAATTTATTTGTATTTAGTATAAAGCACCTGGTTCCCTTCATCACCAAACAAATTACCAGAGCGTACTTCAGAACACATATTTTGTACATGTGTAAGTAACATTCACTATTACCGTAACTTTCAAATTANAAAAAAAAAAAAAAAAAAAAAAAAAAAAAAAAAAAAAAAAACATATCATACACAGTAACAAATTTCATAACAGCTGACATACTGAGAATTTGAAGTTTAACACTTGTCTAGACCATGGATGTACATAACAACAGGAAGAAAGTTCTGGGATTAAAATTAATGTAGATGGTTCCATTTTGTAAAATGCACACAATTTTGCAACTTTCAGCTTCGAAATACCACCCCACCCGACTTGTCAGGCCGGAATGTATAACCTCCTCTCAAGATCAGTTCAAAGTATGCCAATGGTCGAAACTGCCACAAAAATTACTGTATCTGTTTCACAGTCACATGTTAAAGGATTTGAGGCATTAGCTTTATTACTGGATTAACACTGTCCACTGGTAGAGATAGACAAACAAACATTCATAATCACACACATTCACTGTACAAATCACTGAAGTTATGTACCTAATTATACTGTCTCAATGAATAATTTTGAAATCATTCTGTACAAAGAAACTTTTGCAAATTAACAGGCTACAAACAGCGCTAGCCACTAACGAGGGCGTGTAAATATTCTGAATAACATGCAGCTGAAAGGATCTTGCAGCTAGGTGTTATCCTGGACACACTTATTTTGTTACACAACAAAAGTGTTACCTAAGCGATGGAACACAATTATGTACAAAAATATATTTTTATGAAGATGGATATTATGGCCAACAAATTCATTACCCAATACAAAAGGAGGCTCAAATTATCACTGAAATATTCTAGAATCTCCTAGAAAACAGGAATACAGTTTCACAATTTCAGTATTTTACTAATGATAAACAATTCAATAGAAGGTATTTCAGCTTACAATATTAAATCACTGGAGATGACTATTACTTTAACAGCAAGAATCAAGTAATGCAACACACATGAATTGCTAATCCTATGTTATGCCCCAAAATGTCAATGTGAGAAGATAACTTGATTACTATGGGCTCTGAACATATAGAAACAACTTTGTGCTCATAAATTATATGTCATGCTCGTACGGTGGTCCCAAATTCTGTCAAATCAGGACAATATTGAAAAATATAAGGAAAAAGAGGGTCAGAAACCACATTTTCACCTTCAGTCTCACAAATTCACTGTAATATAAATTCACCTAATAGATGTTAATTATTCAATTACACACAATTTTTTTATTAAAGGTCGGCCCTTTTTTGCAGCCCATAAAGTTCAAACACATAATTTGTCATGTGCAATATATCTTCGTGAATGATTGCAGTTCCTGGCAAAATTATACATTGATGCTCCTCCCCTCCAACCAATTTTGTAAATGGTTTCATATCCCTGCTGCACCATCACAAAGGCACGACATCTTTGCTATCACAACCACAGGGAAATCTAAACACAGAAATGAGAGTAATATACCAATGTAACTGTTCAATATACAGTGGAACCGCGTTATAACGATAGTCGACAATGGCAAAATAAATTATCGCTGTAGCGAGTTATCGTTATAACAAATTTTACCGTGCCTCGTAATTTTTTTAAATTGTATTTACCCTTGTAGACCCTGTGTTAAAAGAATGCCGTAAACTACGCGTATAGAGTGACAAGTTAGTAAAAAAATCTACACCTGACAGCGGCATTATGTAATGACCAGCAGACTCTATGTTTCTTCCTCCTCCATTCTTCTTCCTCTCCCCCAAATTTTTGGGTTGCAGGAGGGAGTTAGTTGCCTACCAATCAGCGCACTACTTCACTCATCGTCTCTCTCTTTCACCTACCTCTTCTTCTCCTGTCTCGCACCCCTCTTTTCTTCCTGTCTCGCCACAAAGCAGAGCTTCCACATGTTTACATTTCCCCTCCACTCCTTTTCACATTCATGTTGTTGATCGATAAATTCCTCCAAACCTTCTTTGTTTCCGTGTTGATGTTCTTTTAATGAACGCAGGGTACCGTTGTCTTACAGCATGCCAAAAAGTTTTGGCTTTTAGTGCTGCGAGTTATTTAATTAACGTATTTTCCAAACATATCACATTCACCACAAATTAATGTAAAAGAAAATAGTTGGTTGCATACTAACAGGTGCCAGAAATTTATGGTACAATTTTATTTTTAAAAAAATTCTTCCTGGTACTTGCAAAAATTATGGTGCGCACTATAAACGAGTAAATACAGTATCATAAACAATGTAGCATTGTCTAGCAACTGTTAGATGTAATCATGCTTTTCCCCTTACACGCCTGGCACGTGGTGATGCGATGACCATGCAAGCAGCAGTCTTCCTACCCCCCACAACATAAAAGGAGCGGTAGGCTGCTAGTATCTACCATTCCCCTCCGCCCTCTCCCATACTTTATCCAGCGTACCCCCCTTTTCTTGACCTCGACTAGCTCTACTCCCATTCGTACCTCTCCTCTAATATACCATCTTTCTTATCCCTCACAACACCCGTACGCACCTCTTCTCTTGCTCCTCCAAAGCGAGTGTCGCCATGCGATACAGACTAACAAAGGCTGGCTCGGGCATGGCAAGTGGGTGAATGTCATTTGAGATATGACGTGTTTAAACATTTTAAAAATACGAGTTTACAAATGTTTGTATCGCTATAGTGAAAGGTTTCATTAACAGATTTGCATTATAAACAAAATTAAGTACCTTTCAAATGATAGGGAAAATGATGGTACATTTAAAAACTATTGCAATAGCGGACGTGACGCTATAGGCCATACTCGTTATAACGCAGTTCCACTGTATACATACTTGCACTTTGGGGCAGTACTTAAAATCACATTATAAAGTACTTCATTTTAAAGTACTTTTCATTATAAAATACATCTTTCAAATACTAGGCAGATGTGATAATATTAAATAGTTGTTAAGTATAAAGTACTTTACAATATTAAGTAAAAAAAATTAGTAATTAGCAGAGACAGGCTACAACTTTTGGGAACCACATAGCTAGTCAGCTACTAGGCTTGAATTTTACATTTGGCAGTTGTGTGTAAATGACACGTAGTAACAAGTCCAGCCACCTGATTACAAACATCCCACATTGTACCTCTTTGCATGTGGAGAAGCAAATTTTATACATATCTAATGGAATGAAAAGAAACACTACTATAGACGACATACGTCACATTAGCTCTGCAACTTTTGGATTGTGATTATGCCACAGTGTAAGTGAATGCAAATTGTATTGAGACTCATTCCTCCGAAGCTAATGCCACTATTTGCTATGTGCAATTTTCCAGTAGTGAAACAGGTAACACATCAAGGTCCACCTGGACAAATTTTAAAACTGCCAAGATTTTAACTTAGTTCAATAGTTCAGCTCTTGCATTCAAACTAACACAAAAAAATTCTAAGCAGTATTTTTCAGAATTGTGTACTATTTGTTTGGATTTCTTATGTGGTTTGTGTTGGAGAATGCACACAGTTTCAAAGGAACTGTGATTAATATGATAACAAAGGAAAGCAGAGTGAAATGTAAACATGAAGAAGTAACAGCACCGTATCAACATAATTTTTTCTTGGAATGGGATGGTCGAATCCAAATTTTTCAAATTCCTTGAATCCAATGGTTTCGAGGATTTCAGTAATCTAGGCAAGATTCGACATGGTTGCCACTCATTTGGAAAACCTGGAAAACAGGGAAATGTTAGGAAATTTTGAACAAGTTAGCTAATGTTAGGGAATTCTGTGATATCATGCTATATTTGGCAGTTCTATAATCAATCATGCACAGCTACCCGAATTGTATAACATTGTTTTGACGATTATGGACAAAATGCTTAGGCATTTTTCTTTGCAATTTATGTAGGGAGCAATTTTGTAAGATCAGAGAAGTATTTTGGTGTAAAAGTGTTCTAATGCAAAGACGTCAATCCTTACAGAAAAAATGTTAGCAAAAGGTTAGGGAAGAAATATTATTTTTGTCTGGAAATCGGGGAAATGTCTGAGAATTTTCCAATGGAAAAAAAGGTGGCAACCCTGTTTAAGTAAAAGATTTGACATTACAGGTTTAGGTTAGCTTTCCTAACTGCACATTCCAATTACAGTGAAACCCTAATATATAGGGACACGTGTTTTATCCAACGTGCAATATCACATTTTAATGAAATTTGCTTTAGTTATTTGAAATTGCAAAATAAGCAAATACTTTGGGAAAACACAAAATAATTGTGTTAAGATTTAAACTCGGTTTATGATGAAAATGTATACATAATGAATGTGCATGTATCAAATTGAAAGAGGGTATACTTACGAAAAGGTTCATTATCGCATTACAAGTTGCATAGGAACATCTTTGACGTGCAAAAATGTAGGAAATTATATTTTATTTCGCATTGTGTACCTACAGTCTTCAGCCCAAAGAATTAAAGCAGAAAAGAAGTACAGTAAAACTTCGTTAATCTGGCCCTCGTTGATCCAGATGTTTTTAATTTAATGTTCACATAGATAATATGTAATATGAAGTGGATTGACTCACCAGCTATAAATAGCTTTGACTTGACCTTGAATCCCTACCCATCACTTCCGCTCCTTCAATCGCCTCAGTTTTCCTAGTGTTTTCAAACGGCACTTGTAATTTTGTTTATTGTGTGTGGTTCAACCGGATATTGCTTTTGTTTTTTATCAAAGTGTTTGGGAATGTATTGTAGTGTACGTACAAGTTTAAAATGGCATCAAAGCAAAAAAAGGTCATGGTTTCAATGGATAAAAAGTTAGACGCTATTAATCAAATTGATAAAGGAGAAGCTTTGAAAAAAATAGCTGCTGAATTGGGAGTTGGAACTTCAACAGTGTCTGACTGGAAGAAGCAAAGAAAAGAAATGAAAGATTTTTGTTGTAAAATTATATGTAAAAACAGTTTGGAAGGCAGAGGAACGGCAAAAAAAAAAAAAAAAAAAAAAAAAAAAAAAAAAAAAAAAAAAAAAAAAAAAAAAAAAAAAGAGAGAGCAGCATTAGACGACGCACTATTCATGTGGTACAGTGCTCAGCGAGAATGTGGTTTGCCTACATCTGGACCGATCTTGGCCCAAAAAGCTATGAGCTTAAACAAAATGTTACCGAATCCTGACCTAGAATTCACTGCTAGCCAGGGGTGGCTAGAGCATTTTAAAAACCGACACAGTATTTGCCAACTTACTCTGATTGGAGAGAGCTTGTCTAGTAATGTTGCTGCCATTGAAAAATTTAAAAAGGACTTTGAACAATTTGTTTTATCTGAAGAATTGACACCCGATCAACTTTATAATACTGACGAAACTGGGCTTTTTTACCGGATGCTTCCGAGCAAAACGTTAGCATCAAAACTTGAAGATTCGGCTAAGGGCTACAAGAAAAGCAAAGATAGGCTAACTGCTATGGTTTGTAGCAATGCATCAGGGAAACATAAGTTTCCTCTTGTCATTGTAGGGAAATCCAAGAATCCCCGAGTGCTAAAAAATGTGAACCACAATACGTTGCCAGTGGTTTACCGACCACAAATAAGTGCATGGATGGACAGTTTTTTGTTTAAGAATTGGTTTTTTGATAACTTTGTTTCTGAAGTTCAAAAATTCCTGAAAGAAAATAGTTTACCAGAAAAAGCTATTTTACTGATCGACAATGTGCTCCGTCTCATCCGGGAGAACAAGAACTCGTGAGTGGAGGAAATAAAGCGAAATTTCTTCCACCAAACGTAACCCCACTGCTGCAGCCTATGGACCAGGGAGTCCTTGAAAACATCAAAAGAGTTTACCGAAAAGAACTGCTTAGTAAAATAATTGAAGAGGAAGGGGAAAAAAGTGTGATTGATTTGTTGAAATCAATCCATATCAGAGACGTTATTTACATGGTTGCTGACGCTTGGGATTGCATCATAAAAAGCTCTTTAAAAAAGTCATGGAAAAAACTGTGGCCAGCTATTTGTGCTACAAAGGAAATGGCGAGCAATGATTTGGTGCAAATGGCTGCAGACGACCTTCTGCAAATGTTAGGAACAATAAGTGGGTGTTCAGATGTTGACATGGAAGACGTCAGTGAGTGGCTGAAAGACAACAATGATGGTGGCTACGGCACTATGACGGAAGAAGAAATTGTAGCGGCATGCACATCTACAGCAGACAGTAAAGAAGAAGATGACGTGGACGAGGAGGGAGTGATCACACCGCAACAGCGGACGACCCATGCAGATGCTGCAGACCAGCTGACAAACATCATGGCGTACTTGGAGTGTCAGCCCGACACCACTCCAGCTGAACTATTAATGATACGTTTGCGTGACCGTGCTTCATTCAAACGTCACACGTGTTTGAAACAGAAGACAGTGGACCAATTCTTTGTTAAGAAATGATGTAAAAAATTATTTTTATAATTTTTTAACGTCTTTTAAACAATTATGTAATTTTGTTACAAAATATAGTTTTTTATCGTAATAAACAGTAAGTCTGTTTATTGAAGGATTTGTTTTACTTATTACCTGGATTATCCGGATTTTCGATTTTCCGGATTGCCTTTGGTCCCAGTTAGTCCAGATAAACGAGGTTTTACTGTATTGTATTGTGTTTATTTGAATGTCTAATTTCTGAAATAAAACTTGCATTTTTATTTTACCTTGCTTCTTTAAATAACACGTCTAAATTATTATATTTGCTAATACATCACGACTTTACTAAAACCAAGTTAATTTCTAGTCGTGTGTGATTGGTTGAACATAAGACGTGCACATTCACTATGAACCACACATTTTTGTAAACATTCTATGCAGACCTCTCTTATGTACAAGAAATTGATTGTGAACCAACCCTGACATGTGAAGCAGTAAAATCATAGTTGTTTTGCAAAATGATAGCAAAAGATTCTGAATCAATTTTTTTAATGTTTGATTGCATAATCAAATGCTTATCAGTACAACATTCAACAGTATCAAATGAAATGTTAAATTTTAAGATGGTGTTTGTTTAGATTATCGGAAAATGTATTGATTTAAAGTTAAACTAGATGTTAAAAAGTTTTTGATACGGCAGTATATGCTACAAATAGAGAATTTTACATTTTCAATAACATTATCATTGTAGTGTGCAAGTATTACAATATAAATACAGAGAGAATATGTGTAGCTAAGAACACACAAACACCAACAGCACAAGAACAATTTGTCTGGTGCAAATATTCCACTAACCTCAATAGCATCGGCGAAGAAAACCAAAATCTAAAAAGGTGAATGGTTATTTCAACAAAACCAGCTTTTATGGAGAAAACAAATAAAGACAAATTGAGTTATTTAGCACATTTTTGTAACGTTATTAAAACTTATACATTATGTAAATGAAGTAATGTAAATAAATTTAACCAGTTTTTATATGTTGCGGGGCCTTCAAGAGTTTGCAGCCAAATTGTTGGGCTAATGCAAAATGTAGCATTCTACTGAAACGTTTTACATCTATCCTTTACAGAATAGTTCTTTTTATGGTTGTATATTTACAATAATTTTCTCTTCTGTGTGGGAATTATGCTTGTGCCATTGCTTCAATTTTATTACACATTAATTTCAGCTGTAGCTTTTATATGCACACACACACACACGTATTGTATACATGGACACAGTATTATTTTTTCCAGTGAACTGGCAAATTTTAGCCTCTAAGATAACATATCTACAAAAAAATCAAACAACTCAATTTAATATTTTCCCGAAGGAAAATTAACTGTACACGTACTTCAGCATTAAAAATAATAAAATTATATTTTAAAAAATACAAAAAATTGTGTACGAAATTGTAGAAAATGTAGTAAAATTCCACTGAAATCACCTCATCAATACCGACGAAATCGTGGAAATATTTTCAGCAAAAACAGGTGTTCTTACTTATGGATTTGCAATGGTGGCTATATACACCCAAAGTAAACAGAAATGTGTATCTTTTTTGTATGCATGCGTAAATAATTCAATTCAAGCACCCTCATTCTTTTATAATGTGAAAATATTAAAGTTTTGGAGCAAATTTCTACGATTTGAGTGAAAAATATTTCAGTTATATGCGAAAATGCAAAAATGGTTATTCAGTGTAAATTTTTTATATTGCTCTTATTGAAGATTCATAAGGAATATAAAAAATTGGCATTTACTAAATGCATTTTTTATTGGATAGTACAAGTGAACGTAAAACCAACAGTGTGATTATTTTGCAGTGTTAGTCAAAATCAATAAGTCGGCACAGCATGTTAATAAACTTCAGACATATTAACCTTACTTTTCATACTTAATTAATTAAGCAGATGTTGTATGTGATGTGCTTAGCCATACTTAAAATCACACACTATTTGAGAAAACTGTTTAATTTCTTTTATTTTTCTGATCTAACTTCATGGCACATTCCAGCCAGTAATTCACACAGTGACATCAGCGTTAATTATGTGTGTAGTAAACCTTCATTTTTCAATTTTTGTTTTGCACGACATTTCACCTAGAATGATCTTGTCATTTGTTTAGTTTAGGCATTCACTCTTAGAATTGTTTGTAGTTGTATTCCCAGTAAATCCCCAACATTGAAAAAATATTGTCAAGAAACTAGGCCAGTTTCTTGGTAAAATGGATTCAAATTCAAGGATATTTTAAAAGATTTGACTATGGATTCGAATTCATCCAAAAATAGGATTTGACCCATCCTTAATTTTTTTAAATAATTGATTATAAAAAAAAACTGAAAACTATTTAATATTTTCTGGGCATGATTAAAAACAGCAGGAACTCACACTGCCTGAAAATTGCCTTTTGTTTATTGTAAACTTTTGTATTACAGTAGTGCTACTAAAAAGTTTTTGTGACTCTGGTCAGTGCCTGAAAAAGCTACGTATTTTGAAATTACATTTCACACAGTCATCAAAACCTTGCTCAAGTCTGGGAATTATGATGATCTTAACCAACTTTACAAGAAATGTCTTGAGACAAGCTTTAAAGTAGTGATGGCCCGATGTCCTATTACCTATACCAGTTATTGGGATAATCTGTACTTTTTCCTATATCAATTATCGGTTAACTTTACCAATACAATCAGCAATGGAGCACTATCATGTTAAAATCATGATAACATACAAAAAAAACCTTTATTTTACGAATAAATACTGATTTTATGATGTCATTCTCGGGGACCATAAAAATAAAGACAAATTAAATTAATCTAGGCAAAAGTTTAAGAAGTTGGAATCAAAATATATTTAAAAAATATGTTCGCTAGCAATAAAATATAAGTATTCTTATGTCTTTCCCCATAATTGGTATGTTACAATATGGAAAACTAAAAAAAACTTTTAAAAAATTGGTCAAAAACTACATAGAAACAAGTTAAAAACTGTAGGCAAGATTTCAGTGTGTGCAACTTCATAACAAGTCATGAGCGACAAAAGTGTGAGTGGGTG
>NQII01000697.1:698505-721432 GCA_002778355.1 Clitarchus hookeri
GGGTGAATCTGCGATCACCCTTTCACAGGCTCTCTTCACACCCACCCACTTGGTCACAAAAGAGAGGGCACAAGGATGCTACATTGGTTGCTAAACAACCATCTCCTCTTCCACCTTGCCAGCCATATAAGGGGAGCAAACCAAGTCATGCTTGGCCAAGCCGAGTATATCAACACAGAACTGAAGTTTATCACTCCAAGCCGCATGTTTGTTGGCACCGTAGGAATGTAATATGGATACCACATATTTGGAAATCATACACAGAAGACTGATGTTTTATTCATTACATGCCTGTATTTTGAAGTGATTAATAATATTTAATTTGTGAAAATGTGATTTCTTAGACAAAGGCAAATAAATAAAGTCAGTACGATTTTTTCTTTACGACATTCACTCAGTAATTAATAATTCAAAATTACATCCTCTGATTTTCATGTAAGATTACTCTTGTGCAAGCCATGAGCTAGAGATCGGGGTTTATGGATTAGTAGGCAGCAAAGGGATGTTGTATATGCCCTTCCAGAATATCAGTTTATTCAGAAAATGCATACCTATTGAAATAAATTAATATTTCCCTAACAAACCCCATTATTTTACCACAAGAAGTCATTGCAGAAGGATTTTGTGCTCAGCAAAACTTGGCACCACTCGATAATTGTCACAATTTTTGGTGACAGGTGGTTAGTACATGCTTCTGGGGTATCTTTTTATTTGGAAGATGTCTGCCTATTGAATTAAAATCAGTAGTTTTATATGTAGTGTATAATGTCTGAGTTTGAAGGGGTACAAATTATAGATGAATATGAACATATCTTCCATAAATAACTTTGGCAAAATGGTTTTTGAATAGGTGTCATTTTGATTGAAAAAATTTATTTGTTGAGTTTACAATTTATAAACATAAACAACTGTATTACTTTATGATTTAATTAAATCTTTCAATTGTCAGTATTCCTACGAAATATTTCTTTAAATATAAAGCATTTTATATAGAAAATTGGTTATCAGTTATCGGGTATCGGATTGAAAAATTACAAAATATCTGTATGAGAATTAGTATCAGATTTTTAAATATCGAGCCATCACTACTTTTGAGTACAATAAAACAGTGAATACTAATGAAAATGTTTTCCAGTAATATGCTTACATTTACAGTACTTAGAAAATATGTAACGGTTATTGTACATTTCAACACACCCCAATGCAGGCTCCTGTTGTTTTTCATTAAAAAAAGACAGCTTCTGTAAGCATGTTATAGTGGCATATGTAGTTGTGATGCAAAAGAATATTCTGTTGGAGGGTGCAAGTTCAATCTCTTCAATCAGCAAATTTGTTTTTGGAAATTTTTTTTTAAAGAATTAACTAATTATAATAAATATTTTTAAGTGAAAAATACTTGTGTTATTATTTATAATTTTAATAAATCTAAAACCCCCCTCTCCTCCCACACACATATGTATCAATGTGAAAAAAAAAAATACTGCTCATGGATGAAATATTTTGTAAGCACATCAATGAAATGGAAAGTTTATAACTTATAAAATTTGCTTTAACAACACTTTTAGTAAAAAAAATTGTACTCAGAATCATTAATTTTTTAAGTAAAATATGCATCCACTGACTAAATTCTGTAATTACAACCCCAAATACTAAATCATTATCAAATATGCTGAATGGATATCCTGTTTTGCTCTTTTGCCTTTGATGGCAAGCATGGTGTTAATACCAATTAACAGTAAGTAAGCAAACATTTTTAAGTTATTCATTTCTTTAGTTGTTAATTTCCTAACTTCATGTGACTGGTTTATTGCAACTTCTTTGCAAATGTATGAAATTTTAAATTTCACAATAATACTTTACCTGAAGTGATATAATTTAGTGGAAAATTTACATAACTTCATTAATTTATGGAAGTTAATACAATCAAAATTAATTTTTGCTGTAAGTACTTTCAGGTACTATATTATGCGCAAAAAAGTGCAGCCTCTACACTGAGCATGAAGGTATGATGAATACAACTGAAGTGGCCAATCACAACATTATTGCTAAACTAAAAATGTTCAGTAATATTTAGTTTACATTCTACCCCTTTTTCAAGTCTTGAGTTCTTAATTGTTTCTTCAAGTTGAAGGTCCACAGAAACAACCTGATATTGTAGCATATTATCTTTCTGAAGCATACTATTTTCCAAATATAAAATTTGGAGCAGAAAAACACCGCCTTGTGAAATATAGCAATTTTTACAAACAATACTTTGAGTAATATTTCCAAATACAACTACGAACACCACCTGAAGCCATTGCTAGAGACCTGAAAAAATACCATTTGCGATAAAATGAAAAATAACGCAAATTTTAGCATTTTGGTGCGAATAAAGCAATTTTTCCCGTTTTTCTTCAAACAAAGCTATTTTGAAAATTTACACCAATCTTTACTTGGAAGTAAACCTATATTCGCGGAATGAGTGTTACACAATGATCTGTTTNAAAAAAAAAAAAAAAAAAAAAAAAAAAAAAAAAAAAAAAAAAAAATACACACTGACACATAATGAATGATTATATCACGTTTTGTGGTTGAGGTTAAGAATATTCGTCGCACTGTTTACCAAATGTCCGCCATCTTCGTTGCAGCAAGTAGTTAGTTTTACATGTTAAAAATTTTGAATGTCTAAGTGTCAATAATTTGTGGATCACATTTTGTAGCTTTCTATGAACAACACACCCGTTCCATAATTCTTTTTCACGTACACAGTTCAAAAATATAATAATCACCAAACAGAAGTTGAACTGTTAAGGTAGCGGGAATTATTACAAGACCTTGACGACCATAGAATACACGTGGCTAGAGAATATTTGACAGGAAATAAGAATGTAAATTAGCGCACGAGTTAAGATGAAATTTTCGTCACTGCTGTAGAGACCTGAAAATTTAGCAAATGCTATAAATGCAAATTTTCACAAAAAAAAAAAAAACCCGAAAAATTACGATTTTTGAGATTTCTAGCTGTAATTTGCGAATTGTACAAAATCACGTAGTATTTTGACGAATTATTGTTTTATGTCACATAGTTGCTTCTTACTACGTATTTTGTGTGTTTTTGCATATTTGAATACAAATACATGCAGAGTTGGTCAGTAGATTTCCTTGATTTATCACCATAAACAAAAACATGTTTTACTTTCCGTAACGTGTACTTACAGCCTTAAATAATATGACCGCAAGTGACGATGCTTCACTTTGAGTTAACATTCTAGTGCACGGCCCTGCAAAAGTTTATTTGCTCACTAGGAAACCCCGCCGTTGTAGTGTTCACGTCTAACAAGCACCACGTTATCTATGGAATTCGCGCCAAGTAGCTCACCGAGTTTTACATTCATAGGATCTTCACGTTTTATTCAACAATTATTTATTTTTTACAAAGTGGCGATGCAGTCAAAAATGTGTTTTTATGCATTTATTTATGTAGAATATATTTCTAAATTGAATTACAACATATTTTAATTTTGTATTCTTCCAGTTAACTGTATTTTTTATCATACACATTCTCTGTATATATGTGCAGTTAAAAATGGCACGTTTTGAACAAACAAAAGTTTTGTTAGCAGGCCTAACGAAAAAATCTGTTGTTGAAAGTTCAGATAGTTAAAAACAAAGGTAGATTTCTCTCAATTTTTTTTCTGTTCGTACAAGGCACTTATTATTTTTTTTTTAAACAATGCTTTATAATTGTGTATAAATTGTTTACAATAGTCTCTTCATGAAACAGTATGCTCTTGCCAGTGCATTGTGACCGTTGTGACCAGGTGTCAGGCAGTATCCAAACTATTAAAAAAAAAAATGTGAAATGTTTTCAATTGTGTCNCCCCCGCTTTTCAATAGGAATAACACACTGCCAATTTCAGGTTTTACGAATTAAGTGATATTTCTCCAATTATATATGTCTTATAAATAGGACATGAAAAAATGGAGCAATTCTCATGCAGAAACCTGCATTTTTGTAACAAGAAAATAACAGCTATTTTTGACAAAAAATAACACCTATTTTTGGGGAAAATAACACCTACTTTTTCAGGTCTCTAGCTATTGCTGAAGAACTTAGTATATGACTGTAGTTGATTTTATACTAACTAGATGTGTGCCTGTTATTAAACATAATAATAATTTAAATATAAGTACAGTGGATTCTCTATGCATTGTTTCTCAGGGGACTAACAAAAAATTTCAATGAATGTGGGCTTGAAATGCAGAAAAATAAAAAATGGGACCAAAGAATATGTTCTATGGATGTGGACTTTCAATCCATCTGGGTTCAACACATAAAAGTTCCACTGTAACAACTTAACTCGATCCATAACTTAACTACAGTACTTGATTTCTGAGGTAGGTACTATATTTACAAAACAATGTAAAAGTACACATAGAAAGGAAAAATACATACAGTACTGAAATATATGGCATCTAAGGTACTCTTATCAAGAACAATATCTTTGAACTTCAAGCTAACATGAAATTCTCTGCAAAGTTTGATACTGACAGGAGCATTTAATGAAAATCAACAAAGACAGAAGTTAAGTTACAGTGGTAAATAACAGTTACAGATAATGGCAGCTACTATGGGAAGATGATGCATCTAAGTTTAGGTTTACTTACATAACATTCACTGTTTTCATAAACAATCTTTTTCCAAATGGCCAGAGTTCAAACTCACTGAATATACCACACTAGTATAGGCTGTTCACTGTAAAGTGAACACTTTTGAGGCCCTAGTTACTCTTTTCCTATCAGACTTTTTTATCCTTTTACTACATTTAAAATAAATATTGGCATGTAAGTGATGAATACAATGTATATATACATTTCACCGGATTCGAAAGTTAACGTCCAAAATAACAATTAAGTATATTTATTGACTATTATTCCAAATGAGAGGGCTTCAAAAAGTGCTCACTTTACAGTGAATAGCCTATAACATGCTTTATATTAAGTAAAGCATTAATAAAATCTTTAAAAGACAATATGGCAAACACTCCTGATATTATTAAAAAGAGATTTTGCCTCAGAAAATTAAGGAAATTCCTACCACTTTACGTGATTTTTATTTACCCCGATGCATATGTACAAACTGATAATATTAATAATTTCAATTATATACTTGAAATACACAAAACAGAGCACTCTAGTTTAAAACTGGGTGCAAACAATCAATATTGTGTCACAGACATACAGTTAATGAAATTAAAATGTTTCCACAAAAAAATGTACACATGTTTCTTAGAATGATTTGCGGACATGACTGTAACAATGGACAGATACCAGACTGAGTGAAAACTTGAAGCAGGGTACGCCAAATAGAATGTTAGCCCAAAAAGGAAACTGTTTTGTCAAACAGTACTAAAATATGTCACAAAATTAAGGATAAATATCAAAAAATTAACATGGGACAGAAAGAGAAAATCCAACGACCAATACACACCTATCACATACATTTTAATTTGAAAGGGTTGGTATCAAATTAAATATGGACAGTGCACACATGAATACCGTAATTGCAAACCATAGATAAGACGAACATGGCGAACACGAGACACAGCCCAACATATGGGGACACGCAGAAAACTTAATACTTCATTAAATAACGTCGGGTAATACTTTTTCTTCCAAAATGATCAAAAATCCAGATCATTGCACAAAACACACACAAAAAACACACACACACACACATACACACACACTCAAACTGGGNCACATACACACTCAAACTGGGTTCAACAAGAAACATGACGGAAGAAGGAAAAAAACCTCTAAGATTAGCACATACAATAAGTAATTGGGCAGTTTAAAAAACATCGAGATCCAAACCTCGACTACAAGTGATTCTGCAGAAATGAAAGTAGCGTAGTTTCATAATGTTTGCTTGCATCCAGATGCCGCAGACTATGCCTCTCATTTGGGTATATCTGAAACACAAATAACAGTAAAATGTAGCATTGTTCTGCTGTATGAAAACGTTTACATTTAAAGTACCTGTCATCAAATTAACTAGGATTAAACTTAATGGTTTCACAAAACCATATTTTTACTTCAACAAAATTTTTCCACCCCACCCATTTTCTTTTTTATATTCTGGCAAAAAAAATTTCGGAACTCGCATCTAACTATAGTTCCTTGGATATAATAAAATTTTCAAGAAGCACATCTTTTTCCTTCCTGCAGCAATAAACACCTAGCAATGGATGGGATGGTCAGCACGTGACCTTGAATGGAAGGAAGTAAACAACTAAAAATAGACATTTCCTATGGTTCAGGGTTAGAGGGGAAATTATAGCTTACAGGCAAATGCACATGGATATGCATGTGTACTGGTATATGGACAGTTATGGCTGAATACAGGTTATAGGTTGTGAAGCGTGCTGAGAAGATTGGTGAACATGCAGCTGCAAGAATTTTGTTATTGATGCTAAAAAAATGTGAAACTTGTGCAACGAAAATTCCGAAAGATAAAACGAATTATGGAAAAGGCACTTATTCTCAGTTTCATAAAACTTCAGTAAATTTTGACGAAAAGTGTGGCAACAATGTATCCCTCCACCGCACCAGTTTTGTTACTGAAGAAATCAATGTTCGCAAACAAATTTTACAAGTCCAATGGCAGGCATTGAAAGATTGACGACTTCAGTCCAGCACTTAATGTAGGATACTATATCTGGTTGCCAATCCAACCTGTTTTATTTTTATTACGACCAAGTAATATAGTTAGGGTTCTGTTTATTTTATTACTGAGGTGGGGAACTCTAATTTATCATCTTTCATGAGATATGGTTGTTTCGTGGCTCTTCTTATGAAGAGTTGCAATTTGAATGGCATACAGTTTTAATGATGCAGTGGAAAATTTTGTTGTATGGAAATAACATAATGACTATAACTTGAAAATCTAACTTCACCAAAAAAAACAAAATGTGTTAAATGTGTCACTGTTCGTTTTCATGTGGGAAATACACACAAAATAGTTTTGGTGACAACCTTACACAAAAAATAGTTGGATTTTTTAAAAAACATAATGAACTAACCTAAAGCTGGTTTTACAATACAGCAACACAAAGGAATGTGTGCCGATGCGATGGGTGGTGATGAGCTATACTTACTGTTTTACAATTGAGCGATAGATGACATCTGAGATGGTGCTGCTATTTATTTCATGGGGGAAAATTACAGTTTTAGACCTCATGAATGTGACAAAGGATACACTTGTCGTCTTCAAAATGTAAACAAATAATTTTTCTTAATCTTCACATACACAAACACTGTTCTTCTTCTACATTATTGGCTATTGCAGACAATCGCAACGCCAGAATTTCACGTGATGCACTCATCACCGATGCACTGCCATGAGCTGCTACTTTGTCCTAATTGGTTAGAGCTCATTGCAATGCACCACATCTCTGTATTGTGGAGCCCGCTTAAAAGGGGTGTTTATTTAGGCTGCGTACATTTCAAAACTTCCCCCCAAAACAAAACGTGATAAATATTGCACCGTTCATACCAATGTGAGAAATGCACTCCGTAAAATATTTTCTGCAAATTTAACTTTACACGTAAAAATCATGTATATTTAAAACTTTTTGGACTTGGGATGAGTACAATAGATAGTGTATATAGAGACATACAAGTATTGGCAAGTATTAGGCATTCAAAATTTTCTGCCCACATGACAACATGGTTTGGCAGCACTGGTGCTGTCATTTCAAGAGTTGGAGTAACTGATACAGCCAGAAGTGGCGCTTGTGGCATTTCTTCATTTCTTCACTTGTGTGTTGGCATTTTTTGGTGATTTCGGCAAGCATGTTGCATCTTTTGTTTCGGAACACACTCTGCATGTTTTCATCACAGCACGCCTTAGATAAGTTGCTTAACAAAGATTGCAAGTTTTTACACATTCGTGAGTACAGTCTCATCATTGTAATTGCTACTTTCCTTTGTTTGTCCTTTGTCTAGTTCTGTCTATTTTACTATCGCATTTAATGTGCATGTTGAGGTTCGGTTGACGTGTATTGTGTTATTAAATATTTTGATTGTATTATCATAAGACGCACAAATGGCAAATGTACGTTCAGCACTGGTGCAATTGACGCATCAAGCAAGCAAGTGATCTCTCTCAGTCTGTCTCTTCTGACAAGATCAAGCAAGCAATGTTCTTGGCAAAGGTGGGGAATCTTCCAAAACTTTTAGCACTCCCACGCTTCTAGGATTTGGATACCCAAAATACCTCCAGCCAGACAGCAACCATAAACTGGACTACCTACAGATAAATTCTTAAAATCTAAGTCTCCTCCCAAATTATAAAGTAGAAATTCAAAAATGTTTTAGGGACTATACTCCAGTAACTACGTACAGTATATTTCAAACAATTACTTTTGTTTTAAAATTATTGTCAAGTATTGTGATTACTTGTTATAATTAGATATTGTTTAAAAACCAATCACCTTCGTAACATAATGTGAACTTTGGGTAAAGTTGTACAGTGTAACATTGAGTTTGGTTGTTACATTTATAGCTCTCAAACCAAACAATCCTTCTATAATGTTAGTAAAATTTATTCCCCAGTTCCTTACCTGCAACTGATAAGGTTTCCCAGCTTTCACCATTGCACTGATGAACTGACTTGTGTGGAAGAAATGGACATTTTCATCAATCAGTCCGTGAATAATTAACAGTCGATTCTCGCTGCAAACAACATGAAGTTGAAAATTACATTATTATATTTTATGCCACATCAAGATTTTTTGTTTGGGTCATTCATTACTATTAGTTCCTTTATTTTTCAGACATGAAGACAGGATAAGTACTTAAGTACATATAAAGTAGACTTCAAACACATCAATTGCACTACCTTAAAGTACAAACATAATAATTACAATAACTAAAATATTTATATGCACAATGAAAATAACTGAAAAGAATCTATGTTAACATGCTTTGAAGAAATTACAAATGCAATAATTTTTAAAGAAGCTATCTGATATTACCAAAAATTTGTAATTTAAGTTGAAAAACTAAATAAAAAATTTTTGCAGTACTTACTTTGGGTACAAAATAACCAAACAAAAATTAATTTCACGAATTACTGTATTTAGAGTGAATCATTTACAATTGTAAAACCAAATCATGCCTACAGGCCAGAGTATGAATTTACTGGAAATGTTCAAGATCTAAGTGGAACCCTGTTACAACTCTCTAACTACAGTAATACTTTCTATTTCATTAGGTTTAATTTGCCAGATCACTGAACATACTTCTTGCACACATGCACACACACACACATGTACAGACAAAACCGGAAGGGTTATGGTTTTTTGTCAGTGCTTAACAGTGAGGTCTTGATCGCTGGTGAAGGTGAATCAAGGAGATGGAGAGCAGCAGAAGNGGTTTTTTGTCAGTGCTTAACAGTGAGGTCTTGATCGCTGGTGAAGGTGAATCAAGGAGATGGAGAGCAGCAGAAGAATGCAAGGGCTGGAAAATTTGAGTGCTCTGAGGAAACCCGCCACTAATAGAACTCACTTCACCTTGGTGATTTTCCACCAAGGTTCTCTAACATACAAATTACAAATGTCAGATACACCAAACACAAAGCAATAAAAGATGAATTACATTTCTCAATTTGGTATCATATGACATAGAAGTAAAACGTAATGAACTTTAATGATATACTTACATTGATTTTACACAAATATGGACAACTGCAAATATAAGAACACTTTAATAAATTTTCACTTTATTTTAGAGGAAAATTCTTTTGTTCCTACAAATAATAAAAACAAAAATATGAATAATCTTTATTAAAATCAAATGTTACTCAACTGGTTATGCATCTTCAACATGTATTCCAGCAATCATGTATATTTTACATAACAGAAAAAGAGGAATGGTAAATGAAAGTACTAATTTAGTTACTGTTTCTATGCTATTAACCACTAGAACTGTTACAGTAAACATCCTCAGGGTCTGGCTTATCTACCCAAATAATGTAAACTTTTAGTAATCTCCTAACTTTCAAGTAATACTTCTCAAAGAGCTCACAAAATCACCTATTGGCTATTCATGGTGCAGTGAGCCCTCTCATTTGGAATAATAGACGTTAACGTTAACTTCCAAGTGCGGTGGAATATACACACTGTGTTTATTACTTACATGGTAATATTTATTTTAAAAAGGTGGTTAAAGGATAAAAAACTGCTGAAAGGAAAAAGTAACTAGGGCCTCAAAAGTGCTCACTTTACCATGAACAGCCTATACATTGAAAGTAATACACTATACATGGAGGATGCTCTGTCTTGAGTACGTATTCAATACATAAATTAAAAAAAAAACACTGTTCATTGAAAGAACTTTTCTTTGTGCATGAAATGTTTTTGATATGTATCAGAGTTTATATTTTCTATTATTTGTTCTAGTAACAAATAACCATTTTTAGTGGAAACAACCACAACTTAATTGAAAAATTAGCAGCATTAATAAAATTTTTACTAGCCATAATTTCAATGAACACCATTTATGTTGAACCCCATTCCCCCAAATTTCCTTATGTAATTATTCACATAAAATATGTTTGTACAAACCTAATTGCAATATAAATGTGTTTGGTGCAAATTTAAAAACAAGAAAAAATTAGATGTCAAAAGTAATATTCACTATTGCTACCCAAGTTTCATTTAATTTATGGCTTTCATGAAATTGTACAATGTAGTTTAACTTCGCACAGCAACCAATTCATTTACTTAGCAGGAAGTGAACACTTTTGATATATTTTAATGAACAGCTGAAAATACAATCTGGCCGACAACCAAAGACAGTGATTTAGATATGGGCAAACTTAACCACATTATCTCGAATTCCAGTAACTATCAAGTCACTGCTTGCAAATTTCGGAACTCGCATCTAACTATAGTTCCTTGGATATAATAAAATTTTCAAGAAGCACATCTTTTTCCTTCCTGCAGCAATAAACACCTAGCAATGGATGGGATGGTCAGCACGTGACCTTGAATGGAAGGAAGTAAACAACTAAAAATAGACATTTCCTATGGTTCAGGGTTAGAGGGGAAATTATAGCTTACAGGCAAATGNAATTTCGGAACTCGCATCTAACTATAGTTCCTTGGATATAATAAAATTTTCAAGAAGCACATCTTTTTCCTTCCTACAGCAATAAACACCTAGCAATGGATGGGATGGTCAGCACGTGACCTTGAATGAAAGGAAGTAAACAACTAAAAATAGACATTTCCTATGGTTCAGGGTTAGAGGGGAAATTATAGCTTACAGGCAAATGNAAGGAAGTAAACAACTAAAAATAGACATTTCCTATGGTTCAGGGTTAGAGGGGAAATTATAGCTTACAGGCAAATGCACATGGATATGCATGTGTACTGGTATATGGACAGTTATGGCTGAATACAGGTTATAGGTTGTGAAGCGTGCTGAGAAGATTGGTGAACATGCAGCTGCAAGAATTTTGTTATTGATGCTAAAAAAATGTGAAACTTGTGCAACGAAAATTCCGAAAGATAAAACGAATTATGGAAAAGGCACTTATTCTCAGTTTCATAAAACTTCAGTAAATTTTGACGAAAAGTGTGGCAACAATGTATCCCTCCACCGCACCAGTTTTGTTACTGAAGAAATCAATGTTCGCAAACAAATTTTACAAGTCCAATGGCAGGCATTGAAAGATTGACGACTTCAGTCCAGCACTTAATGTAGGATACTATATCTGGTTGCCAATCCAACCTGTTTTATTTTTATTACGACCAAGTAATATAGTTAGGGTTCTGTTTATTTTATTACTGAGGTGGGGAACTCTAATTTATCATCTTTNTTATTACGACCAAGTAATATAGTTAGGGTTCTGTTTATTTTATTACTGAGGTGGGGAACTCTAATTTATCATCTTTTATGAGATAGGGTTGTTTCGTGGCTCTTCATATGAAGAGTTGCAATTTGAATGGCATATAGTTTTAATGATGCAGTGGAAAATTTTGTTGTATGGAAATAACATAATGACTATAACTTCAAAATCTAACTTCTCCAAAAAAACAAAATGTGTTAAATGTGTCACTGTTCGTATTCATGTGAGAAATACACACAAAATAGTTTTGGTGACAACCTTACACAAAAAATAGTTGGATTTTTTAAAAAACATAATGAACTANGAAATACACACAAAATAGTTTTGGTGACAACCTTACACAAAAAATAGTTGGATTTTTTAAAAAACATAATGAACTAACCTAAAGCTGGTTTTACAATACAGCAACACAAAGGAATGTGTGCCGATGCGATGGGTGGTGATGAGCTATACTTACTGTTTTACAATTGAGCAATAGATGACATCTGAGATGGTGCTGCTATTTATTTCATGGGGGAAAATTACAGTTTTAGACCTCATGAATGTGACAAAGGATACACTTGTCGTCTTCAAAATGTAAACAAATAATTTTTCTTAATCTTCACATACACAAACACTGTTCTTCTTCTACATTATTGGCTATTGCAGACAATCGCAACGCCAGAATTTCACGTGATGCACTCATCACCGATGCACTGCCATGAGCTGCTACTTTGTCCTAATTGGTTAGAGCTCATTGCAATGCACCACATCTCTGTATTGTGGAGCCCGCTTAAAAGGGGTGTTTATTTAGGCTGCGTACATTTCAAAACTTCCCCCCAAAACAAAACGCGATAAATATTGCACCGTTCATACCAATGTGAGAAATGCACTCCGTAAAATATTTTCTGCAAATTTAACTTTACANGCGATAAATATTGCACCGTTCATACCAATGTGAGAAATGCACTCCGTAAAATATTTTCTGCAAATTTAACTTTACGCGTAAAAATTATGTATATTTAAAACTTTTTGGACTTGGGACGAGTACAATAGATAGTGTATATAGAGACATACAAGTATTGGCAAGTATTAGGCATTTAAAATTTTCTGCCCACATGACAACATGGTTTGGCAGCACTGGCGCTGTCATTTCAAGAGTTGGAGTAACTGATACAGCCAGAAGTGGCGCTTGTGGCATTTCTTCATTTCTTCACTTGTGTGTTGCCATTTTTTGGTGATTTCGGCAAGCATGTTGCATCTTTTGTTTCGGAACACACTCTGCATGTTTTCATCACAGCACGCCTTAGATAAGTTGCTTAACAAAGATTGCAAGTTTTTACACATTCGTGAGTACAGTCTCATCATTGTAATTGCTACTTTCCTTTGTTTGTCCTTTGTCTAGTTGCTGTATTCTTTGTCTAGTTCTGTCTATTTTACTATCACATTTCATGTGCATGTTGAGGTTCGGTTGACGTGTATTGTGTTATTAAATATTTTGATTGTATTATCATAAGACGCACAAATGGCAAATGTACGTTCAGCACTGGTGCAATTGACGCATCAAGCAAGCAAGTGATCTCTCTCAGTCTGTCTCTTCTGACAAGATCAAGCGAGCAATGTTCTTGGCAAAGGTGGGGAATCTTCCAAAACTTTTAGCACTCCCACGCTTCTAGGATTTGGATACCCAAAATACCTCCAGCCAGACAGCAACCATAAACTGGACTACCTACAGATAAATTCTTAAAATCTAAGTCTCCTCCCAAATTATAAAGTAGAAATTCAAAAATGTTTTAGGGACTATACTCCAGTAACTACGTACAGTATATTTAAAACAATTACTTTTGCTTTAAAATTTTTGTCAAGTATTGTGATTACTTGTTATAATTAGATATTGTTTAAAAACCAATCACCTTCGTAACATAATGTGAACTTTGGGTAAAGTTGTACAGTGTAACATTAAGTTTGGTTGTTACATTTATAGCTCTCAAACCAAACAATCCTTCTATAATGTTAGTAAAATTTATTCCCCAGTTCCTTACCTGCAACTGATAAGGTTTCCCAGCTTTCACCATTGCGCTGATGAACTGACTTGTGTGGAAGAAATGGACATTTTCATCAATCAGTCCGTGAATAATTAACAGTCGATTCTCGCTGCAAACAACATGAAGTTGAAAATTACATTATTATATTTTATGCCACATCAAGATTTTTTGTTTGGGTCATTCATTACTATTAGTTCCTTTATTTTTCAGACATGAAGACAGGATAAGTACTTAAGTACATATAAAGTAGACTTCAAACACATCAATTGCACTACCTTAAAGTACAAACATAATAATTACAATAACTAAAATATTTATATGCACAATGAAAATAACTGAAAAGAATCTATGTTAACATGCTTTGAAGAAATTACAAATGCAATAATTTTTAAAGAAGCTATCTGATATTACCAAAAATTTGTAATTTAAGTTGAAAAACTAAATTAAAAATTTTTGCAGTACTTACTTTGGGTACAAAATAACCAAACAAAAATTAACTTCACGAATTACTGTATTTAGAGTGAATCATTTACAATTGTAAAACCAAATCATGCCTACAGGCCAGAGTATGAATTTACTGGAAATGTTCAAGATCTAAGTGGAACCCTGTTACAACTCTCTAACTACAGTAATACTTTCTATTTCATTAGGTTTAATTTGCCAGATCACCGACCATACTTCTTGCACACATGCACACACACATGTACAGACGAAACCGGATGGGTTACGGTTTTTTGTCAGTGCTTAACAGTGAGGTCTTGATCGCTGGTGAAGGTGAATCAAGGAGATGGAGAGCAGCAGAAGAATGCAAGGGCTGGAAAATTTGAGTGCTCTGAGGAAACCCGCCACTAATAGAACTCACTTCACCTTGGTGATTTTCCACCAAGGTTCTCTAACATACAAATTACAAATGTCAGATACACCAAACACAAAGCAATAAAAGATGAATTACATTTCTCAATTTGGTATCATATGACATAGAAGTAAAACGTAATGAACTTTAATGATATACTTACATTGATTTTACACAAATATGGACAACTGCAAATATAAGAACACTTTAATAAATTTTCACTTTATTTTAGAGGAAAATTCTTTTGTTCCTACAAATAATAAAAACAAAAATATGAATAATCTTTATTAAAATCAAATGTTACTCAACTGGTTATGCATCTTCAACATGTATTCCAGCAATCATGTATATTTTACATAACAGAAAAAGAGGAATGGTAAATGAAAGTACTAATTTAGTTACTGTTTCTATGCTATTAACCACTAGAACTGTTACAGTAAACATCCTCAGGGTCTGGCTTATCTACCCAAATAATGTAAACTTTTAGTAATCTCCTAACTTTCAAGTAATACTTCTCAAAGAGCTCACAAAATCACCTATTGGCTATTCATGGTGCAGTGAGCCCTCTCATTTGGAATAATAGACGTTAACGTTAACTTCCAAGTGCGGTGGAATATACACACTGTGTTTATTACTTACATGGTAATATTTATTTTAAAAAGGTGGTTAAAGGATAAAAAACTGCTGAAAGGAAAAAGTAACTAGGGCCTCAAAAGTGCTCACTTTACCATGAACAGCCTATACATTGAAAGTAATACACTATACATGGAGGATGCTCTGTCTTGAGTACGTATTCAATACATAAATTAAAAAAAAAACACTGTTCATTGAAAGAACTTTTCTTTGTGCATGAAATGTTTTTGATATGTATCAGAGTTTATATTTTCTATTATTTGTTCTAGTAACAAATAACCATTTTTAGTGAAAACAACCACAACTTAATTGAAAAATTAGCAGCATTAATAAAATTTTTACTAGCCATAATTTCAATGAACCCCATTTATGTTGAACCCCATTCCCCCAAATTTTCTTATGTAATTATTCACTTAAAATATGTTTGTACAAACCTAATTGCAATATAAATGCGTTTGGTGCAAATTTAAAAACAAGAAAAAATTTGATGTCAAAAGTAATATTCACTATTGCTACCCAAGTTTCATTTAATTTATGGCTTTCATGAAATTGTACAGTGTAGTTTAACTTCGCACAGCAACCAATTCATTTACTTAGCAGGAAGTGAAAACTTTTGATATATTTTAATGAACAGCTGAAAATACAATCTGCCCAACAACAAAAGACAGTGATTTAGATATGGGCAAACTTAACCACATTATCTCGAATTCCAGTAACTATCAAGTCACTGCTTGCCNAAAGACAGTGATTTAGATATGGGCAAACTTAACCACATTATCTCGAATTCCAGTAACTATCAAGTCACTGCTTGCCCTAATTGCAAGCAATAAATTTGTGTGCATACGAGCCAAATGCATTCATATGGATGCATACAGCAGTTAAGAAATGAAAGTACAAAACATACTACCTTCCATAACTTACTAAGGTCTCTAAATAGAAAAAGAAATAAACATAAAAAATAAATAATATTCTCTTGTGCACAATGATTACTTTCACAAAACAAGCGAAATTCAGTGTGCTGGTAGAAAATACAACATATGTAAGGGTCAAAACAGCTCTTTCTTTTATATATTGACACACCATGGGCAAAATCCTTATTTTTCAGTAGCCTCCACCATAATACTGTCCCTCCAAACATGCCACTGTAAACAAAAGTCACAAGGGCAGAGGCCTGCCATCCATCCTGCAACAACCTTGTAGACAGACCATCCGTCATGCTCTAGCACGTGACGGTCAGACAGGTGCCACATTTCCCATCCCTCCAGTGGATCGCCACACAAGGGATCCCGCACACATATCCTGGTCATGTTGGCAAGATGCCTGGCTATCTCTCCTCTCCCCCCTTGCTTTCCACTGGTCAGAGCATATACCCCACAAAGCCCTCGTGATGGAGCTGTTTCTCAGCTACCAGTATCATGATGGAGGTCAGCCACTCTATCAGAACTCTTGCCACCATCACCTGCAACTAGTTATGTTACTAAGCTCTGCTTAGCTTGAGTACTAAGTCTTGCTACCTACTTTTGTCATCACTCTTGCCCCTGCCTTGCAACCATGTTTGAGACTCCACACCCCATTGGCATCCTAGGATCAGCCCTTCGGGTGTTAAACAGAACAATGACTCCAAATCGACATTAACATACTTTACTTAGCTCACTTTGCTTCAATATCTAGCACCTGCTTTATTTACAATTTGACCTGCTACCTGTGTTCTACTTCTGGCATATTTCTCCACTCAACACCTTTCAGGTGTCTGTTAAAGACTGGCATTTCGTCTCATCGCTGGTGACCGGGCTACTTGCGATATTGCCACAATATCAGTTACCAAGGCAATGGGGTGGATGAAGCCTTTGCTCTTCCCGATGTCAGAACACTTGTGTAAAAATACGGCTTCCCTCCCCTACCTTTAACGTACTTTATTAGCTCACAATGCCATACTTGTGTAACAATTTACATAATTTGAAAATCTTTTAATTGATATTTATAGTAACAGAAGTAATACATTCTTAATGTTTTATTAACATAACTGGCTGAAAATATACTTTATTAATATAATAATTAACTGCTATATCCATTGGCACATAACTACTTATAAACAATTCAAGTGTTAAATAATAATTGTGCTCGCAGCTATCTGTTACAGGAACGTAATTATACGTACTAACACAAACCAATATTTATATATTTCATAATAATTTAATATACTTATGGACGGAAGTAAATGTGATTTCATTATATATTGTTTCAAGGATGCCTAAGGGGCATATCCGAGTTCGTTAGAGATGGAGGTCTTAATAAAAATAAAAAAACTAAATTTGATTTTTATTTATACACAGAGCTATTATTTAAAGCATTAAATTATCTGTGTCCACTATTACTCTTTTTATTTCACAGTGAGCACAATATATAATGACTGTTTAAACTCTAATTAACATCCTTCTTTATGTCTCTGGTTATTGTTAATTAACTCATGCTCATCATTAACACATGTTCAGTCTACCTGTTGCTATCATTTGTAATGATTTTCACTCACGTATCCAATCCAACGGTCCAGCCTGCAGTCGTACTCTTCATTGCTATGACGTTTGCAGTCGTCGATTTTCCTCCCGCTGGTCACTTCTCTCACCGCACGCTTCTCTTCTCGCTAGTCGTCTATCACTGAAACTCAGTCATTCAACAACTGCATTCTCGGAGGTCCGGCACACTTTATATAGCCACTGGCCTTTATCTGGAAGGTTCACCGCACCCCGAGTCTAGCTGAGAGAATCAGAGCCAGCAATCCAGAGCATTCTTCAGATGTCTCAAAGACACCCGATACCGAAGGCCAAGAGTGGCACACGCCCTGATAGGCGTAACAGGCACGCTTTGTAAGCATTTCTTTGTGAAAAGCCGCTGCATCTCTGGCTGTAACTGATAATGTGCACACAACAATAAATCATCCATGCCTCGCACTCTCAAAGAGCGGCCGCCTGTAACACTGCCCCATCCTCAAGTCTGTTCGTACTGAACAGACTCTGCTACATCTGGTATTTTGTAAAGTGCCAATCAGTCTATGTGGACAACCTTCAGCTTCGCCCAAGAGCCTTGACGACCAATCCGAAAGACCACATCATTGATCTTCTTCAGAATTCTGTAGGGGCTTTCCAAACATTTCTGTAGCTTTGGGCAGTACCCTTTTCTCCTCTGTGGGTAGTACAGTAACACCAGTTGTCCTCCTTGAAATACCTCACCCGACATTCTCCTGTTGAGCAATATCATGAATGCCAACAACTATGTTACGTAATTTGCTGGCATAATTAGGGGCTACAGCTTTCTCTTCTGTCGGTCTGCCAAACAGCAGGTTACTAGGGAGGCGTAGCTCTCTTCAAAACAGCATCCTTGATGGTGTTACCCTTGTGAACTCATGAACTGCTGAGCAGTAAGCAAGAAGAAACAATTACACATTTGAATCCCAGTCCTTTTGGTTGTCTGCCATAAAGATAGACAGGTATGGCTCAAGAGTACGGCTAAGCCTCTCGACCATTTCATCCGAATGAGGGTATAAGGCTGTAGTTCTAGTCTTTTTCATCCCCAAAATCTTACATCCTAAAACATCACAATTTCAAAGTTTCTTCCCTGATCAGAATGAAGTTCTAGTGACACCCCAAAATTCGAGAAGACATGCTCTATGAATGCATTGACCACAGTACACGCTTCTTGGTTTGGGAAGGGAATGACCTCAGGCCACTTTAAGTAATCTTGGGCCACCTGGAGATACCGATTACCTCCTACCGTGACAGAATAATGTAATGACGCAGTATTATTAATTTTCGGGGTACATGGTTAATTTTTTTTTCGCTTTGCCAAGCGTCGTAAAATTGTTATCGGGTTTGAAATTAAAACCGTGGGAGTATCTTTATCAGGCATCTGGTTGCCATTTCAAAAGTCGTAGTTTTTATTTAGCGTCATCATTAGATTAGAAACTTTCTGACTGCGTCATCAGGTTTTGTTCTAGAAGTTTGATTATCCTTTAACTAATGATACAGTTCGAAGGGCTACGCTGTTCAATATGGCTACGCAGTTTGGAATAGAATGGGAAAGAGAGGCCGGCCCACGCCATGCTTTTGTTTGCAACGAGGAGTGTGGGTTGCACGCAACGAAGTAATATACAGAGTGCCTACCATCCACACAGACAGATAATGGACAACTGCCGAGCAGCAGACTCTCAGTGCTCGCCGAGGCCGCGTCGGGCGTAGCAATAGCCCCCACACCAGCAACTTTATTCTGTTTGTTGATTTCTCCACCGGTGTGGGAACTCGCTAGTTACTTGAGCAATGCCAGCTTTTTAGGACGAGAATACTCAAATAACGACTGTGGCGCTGCTCTCTCATTTGTCAGTGTATCGGTGAAACCTGTTCGTACTCGGCATACCTGAGCACTGTATGTGAAATGTTGCATGTTTCTGATAAATAAAAGTAAAGAATAATGAACTGGAACTTGACTACATTATTTTGTATTTAATTGGCGCCTTTTTAAAGAGTTTCATGTTGCTACCACTGAGCTAACCGAGTCGTGACTTCCAGCCGTCAATACCAGACGCTGCATCATTACAGTATTCACTGCCATCCTGTCGAATGGGGCTCCAACATTGTATTTCTGGAGGTGATCTTGTCCCCTGATCCTTGGGACCCTTCCTCGCAGTGCAGGTGTCACACATTCTGCACAACTTCTCAACATCCTCCCGACATTGAAGCCAGTAGAATCTCAGTCTAACTATGTCAAGGGTCTTATTAAAACCAAAGTGCCCACTGGCTGCCACATTATGCAGTTCTTTTAAGACTTCAGGAACCCTGCATTCTGGAAGTACCAACTGTAACCGTGTATGTTTTCCATAATTACTGTCCCAGTTTCTGTAAAAGTCCGCCATTCTTCAGTACGAGGTAATTACATTGTGCCCAGTACGGATTGACTGCTGCGCTCAGGCTAAATATCTCTTACCATTTTGGCAGAAAGCCAGCTTCTTTCCACATTAATAATGGCTGCAAAGTGGGATCATTCAGCTGATCTTCCCTAATACCCTCATCACTCCAGGAAGGTGACCCATCACAAGATAAAGAACCTTGAATTCTTGTCCTCCGTACCTTCTGCAATTCACCACTCTTTTCTTCCTGGTGTTTGCAATTATAACAAAATGGCTCACACTGCCTCCTAGAAAGTGCATATACATTGCTGCAAAGGTGTCCAGATCTGTGCTGTATTTCAAAGTCATATTCTTGAAGATGCTGTATCCACTTAGCTATTTGACCTTCAGGGTTCTTGAAATTTAGAAGCCAGCGTAATGAAGCATGGTCAGTTCTTAGAATAAAATGTCTGCCATAAAGGTAGGGATGGAAGTGTGAAATTGCCTTCACCATGGTCAGAAGGTTCTTGTGTGTAACACAGTAATTTCTCTCAGGCTTATGCAATACCTTACTGAAGTATTCTAGTGGTCTTTACTTCCCATCCTGAATCTGAGATAACACAGCTCGAATGCCTACATCGCTAGCATCAGTGTCCAAAATGACTACACCCTCACTTTTTGGGAAACCCAGTACTGGTGGATATCAGAATTTTCTTTAGTTTACTAAAAGCGACTTCACACTCAGAGGTCCAATGAAATCTTCTTTTCACCTTAGTCAGTTCATGTAGTGGCTTGGCGAGCATGGCGAACCCAGGTAAAAATTGACGGTAACATTCACATAATCCCAAAAAACTCTGCACTTCAGTTTTGTCAGTTGGTGTTGGCCAATTTCTTATTGCTTTCGTCTTCTCGGGGTCTGTTTCGATTCCATGGGCTGACACTACATGTCCCAAGAAATTTATTTTCTTTTGGAAAAGGTGGCACTTCTTAGTAACCAGTTTCAAGTTGGCTGCGGCCACTTTCTGGAATAGAGAGGCTAAACATGGTAGGTGATCTTCAAATGTCCTTCCTGTCACAATAATGTCATCTAGATAAACTTGATAGATGTTTAAAGACAGAACTTTTCCCATCAGGCGTTCAAAGGTGGCAGGGGCCCTACACAACCCAAAAGGCCTAACTTTGAACTACCAGATTCCTTTCCCTTGGACACAAAATTCTCTTGATCCTCTGGGGCCACCTCGCACTGCCAGTACTCACTCTTCACATAAAAAGTAGAAAACCATTTCGAACCTGCTAAGCAGTTCAATGTGTCATCTATCCTTGGAAGCGAATAAGAGTCTTCCTTTGTCACATTATTACGCTGGTGATAATCTACACAAAACATGAGAGCCATCTTTCTTTTTAACAAGAACTACGGATGATGATCATGGACTAACTGATGGTTATATCACATCTAGATCCCTCATTTCCTTCAGAATTCCCTGAACTGCATCATGCAAAGCTAGTGGCAGTCGCCTTGGTGGCTGCTTTACGGGTCTGGCATCTCCTGTATCTATGTGGTGGCAGGTCACATCAGTCCTTCCAAGGTCATTTGTTCCACACGAGAAGGCATCCCTATTTCTCTGTAGTAATTCAGAGATAGCCTCCTGTCGCCAGTTAGGATTTTCTTTTGTTCTTACTCGAAGTTCCCCCAGTACTTCTGGTAAATGAAATTCTTTTTGTTTTACTCTAGAATCTTCTGGAACATTTGGAAGTACCTGTGTGACATGCTTGCAAACACCTATCACGGCCCCCTCCTCAAAACTAATTGCACTATCGGACAAATTTATCATTCTAACTGGAAAACTGTCAGATTTAGAAGAGACCACAGTCTGTTACAACCAGTTTACCTGGCAGGACGCCAATCCTCTCTGCTGACTCAATTAGACCAAAACGTGTAACAAACTTTCCTTGACATTTGCCTGTAATGATAATTTCACTAGAAACAGACAGCACAGTTGGTTAACCACATGCCACTGGGCAGCTAATTGGGGAGAACAAATCATGCCATGTTGACACCACCAACTCTGTACTGTCTACCCGTAACACACCAAGTCTAGTATTGATACAGCACCCCAGCCCACGTAGTACATCAAACTCCAAAAGACATTCAACCTCTATTTCTGATATGTAAACATCGTGCTCTATGCTAAGGTCACCAAGCTTCATGATCATTTTTTTCTTACCGATAAATGGTGTGGTCTCACCTGTCACCTGTTACTGTGATCAAGTAGCACCGTTCTATACTGTCGTCGGGCGATCGCTGGAGGGAAGGCCCGAGGAAGTCTGGTCTTACTACTGTTATGGTCGCCCCAGTGTTGACGACCACCTGGCAAGGAACATCATTCAGGCTCCCCTCCACCAGTATTGAATCCTAATCCTGTTTCACCGACCGTACATATAAGAACATTGGGACCTTCCCTCCAGCAGTCACATACCTTCGCCCCCTAAGATTGATGTTTGCAAGTTTTCCTAATGAGGTGTACTCTCACCTGCCTCTCACTGCCTCTTTTCTCACTGGTGCTTCTGTTGCTGTTGTGGGCAGTAGGCTCTCAGGTGCCTCGCTGTCCAAATGACCAACACTCCAACCTTTTAGTTGT
>NQII01000697.1:721473-773049 GCA_002778355.1 Clitarchus hookeri
CGGCGCCACTCTGTAACACAGACCATGGAAGCAATGTCCCTCATAGTTGTCTGCAACTCCTTCAGTGTCTCCATAATTCTGTCTTCATTGTATTTGTTTGGCATCACTGCCCATCCCAGACGTCGGGGTGCAGCCCCCTGTCTTGCTGACTCCACCTCCAGTGCTCGGGCCAGGTCATCCTGCATTTTGTGGGGTGTAGCCAGATGTACTGCTTGCCATACATCTGTGTCGAAAATGACATCGATGAAGAAAGCGACTGCAATGATGTCGCGCTCCTCCTCGGAGCACCCTTCCATAGATAGTTGAGACAACCACGCTATGTTTTGCCATAGCTCCTGCAGTAGCTCCCCTGGTCACTGGGTATGGCTTCGAAGCTGTGCATGGTGGGCATGTCGCAGGTACCGGTCGCCAAAATGTAGCTCCAAGGCAGACACCAATGTGGGGTACTCTAGTTGAAGTAGCTCTGGCAGAGATTGTAGTATGCTTAGTGCGGGGCCTTTCAGTACAGCCGTCGGGTAGTAAGCCCACTCTGTTCGACTGACCAGCCATTCAGAGTGGCGATTATTTCAAACTGGTGCTGGTATTCTTGCCGAGAAGTCTGGCCATCATAAGGTGTAGATTTAATTGAGACCACCTCCTCCACTCATGGCTGCACGACATCAATACTGCAGAGCTGCTGACTATCCTCTGAGGTCACTGTGTTGGTTACTACTTGTACTGCTTCCTCACTTTTCTCGGCTGGTGATGTTGTGATATTAGAATTCCGCTACTGCAGAAATTCCTGCCATTTCTTCTTCATCGCACTTATTACCTGTTTCACTTCATTCTTGACAGTGTCCATTCTTTCATTTACATAGTCAATTTTTATATTCACTAACTCGCTAATGCCTTCTAGTTTCCTGTCTACATTCTCATTAACAGAGTAAATTTTTCTGGCCACATTCTCATTAACAGTCAATTTTCCTGTCAACATTCTTCATTAACAGTGTCTATTTACATTATCGCTTACACTTACAATTACTGAACTAATTTGGTATTTACAGTTTCTTGTACAGAACTAATTTGGGTATTTACAATATTATGTAAACTTTCTTTGACATTACTAATTTGGGTATTTACATCTTCCCTCAAGCTATATGCACTTGCAATCACTTGGCTACTTAATCCCTCAATTAATGCTTGCAGTGCTTCCAATTCTGCAGACATTTTTATAGTTACCATTCACTGCGATGGTTTTCCAAAATAGTTTTAATATTTTGGCCTATAACTTGTTACAATTAAATGCCTCCATCCCACTTCTGACACCAGGGTTATAGGGATGCCTGAGGGGAGTATCCGAGTTCGTGAGGGATGGAGGTCCTAATAATAATTAAAAAAAACTAAATTTGATTTTTAATTCATTCACACAGCTATTATTTACAGCATTAAATTACGTGTCTCCACTATTGCTCTTTTTATTTTACAGTGATGCAATATTTAATGTCTATTTCAACTCTAATTAAAATCCTTCTGTATATCTCCGTTTGGTTATTGACAATTAACTTATACTGATCATTATCATGTTCAGTCTAACTGTTGCCATCATTTATAATGTCTTTCACTCACGCATCTAGTCCAATAGTCCAGTCTGCAGTCGTACTCATTACTGCTCTGATGTTCGCAGTCACAAATTTTCCTCCCGCTGGTCACTTCTCTTGCCACACACTTCTCTTCTTGCTAATCATCTATAGCTGAAACTCATCCATTCAACAACTGCCGGCTCAGAGGCCCGGCATGCTTTATATAGCCGCTGGCCTTGACTTGGAAGGTTCGTCGCACCCCAAGTCTAGCTGAGAGAACCAAGGTCAGTAATCCAGAGCATTCTCCAGATGTCTCAAAGACACTCGATACCCAAGGTCAGGAGTGGTACACGCCCTGATAGGCATAACAGCCAAGCTTTGTAAACATTGCTTTGTGAAAAGCCGCTGCATCTCAGGATGCAACTGATAGCGCGCACACAACAATAAATCATCCGTGCATCACACATTCAAAGAGCGACCGCCAGTAACAATATTTTCCAAATTGTAATAACAGACATCTCCATACCTTGCATTTGTAGCCAGTATTATTGTACTTAGACGAGGAAGTGTAAATGATTAATGTTGAGTCACTGTCACGAGGTACGATGACTGCTCCATGATTCGGCCCGGTAGGCTGTGGCGTGAGGAGGTAGCACCTGCAGGGCATGGTCAAAGGAGTTATATGTGGCGGTGACATGACGCTGGTGATCATTCTGTGCTTGGAGTTCAGCGAGGCAACATCTAGAGAGACCAACCCAGGTGGAGCTCATGATGGGAGTTCAATAGATAAAATTAGAAAAGACATAGGCTGAATTGGGCAATGTCTTTAATGCATTTCTAGACCTTTTATAGTTGTCATTATGTTATTAGGTTGTAATGTAAGTTGATTTCCAGTGTGTATGCATGTGTGGTACAACCTGTTCAGAAGCTGCAGATAGTGAAGATTGGTAGCGGGCTCTAGAACCCTGCCAAAGTGATGACTCGTAATAATTCCAGTCGCATGTGCGTTTCTTGGATGGTTCAAGTTTTCATTGATAACTTCACTAGGATGCATCAAGTATCAATGTTCAGTGAAACATAGGGGTTGAAAGTTTGTTGTTTGGAAAGCAAGTTATTATGTCTTGGCTTTTTGATATTTATGAGAAAGCAGTATAAATAAAAGTAATTATTAAATTTGAATGTGTGTAGGTACTGTACTAAGCTGTATTTAGTGCTATATTCGGTTGTTGATAAATTAGATCATTTTGAGAGTTATTTATTTAGTAATTCGACAATAAGAAAGAGTAGGCAATTTCAGTAGAAGATCTTTTCCAAGCATGTAGGATAAAGTTAATTGTTATGGGTATTTCTTGTATGGGGTAATTTTCCTGATAAATGTAGAATCATGTTAAATTAGGGTGAAGGAGATTTTGACATGTGGTCTTTTTACTGTAATTCAGTCTTAATTTGTTAATTATGAATAGAGTCGTATCATGAATGGTTAAGAGTTCAACTACAAGTAACAATGTGGTAGGGTCCAGTGAATTCATTGCAGAATTGCAGATAATGTTGCAGGAAGTCAGTAATGTTATGATGAATTGTTAAGAGATCAATTATAAGTCACTAGCTAACCCTGCCATGCATTGTTGTGGCATAAAAGATTTTGGTTCTATTCATTTCTGTGAAATTAATTTAAAGAAGTATATGTATTTTCAAAATCTTTATTATTAAAGTACTTGTTTGTATACAATGTTTTTAGTTTTACCATCTTCTGCTCGTATGAATAAGTTGTGTGGTTTTCCTATTCTAGAACACGACATGTACAATTGGCCATGCAAAAAACATTCTGTTTCTAAATCTATTCCGCACATTTGCAATGACTGCCTTGAGCTTTATTTATTGTCATTGCAAATGCCAATCTGACTGGAAACTGTGTTCTTTTAAAGTGAAAGGGAATTTCTGATGGAATAAATGTAATTCTGGGAAGAAGCACATCATCTCCTTTGAAAGAAGCTTTCAAGATGGTAGCTTCTATAGTATTGCCCATAATTATTTTTATTGCAAGGCGTGTGCCGTTGCAAAGTTTTGGTGGATTGATGTTACGAAGTAAAATGACTGCCACTCCTATTTTCAATTTTAATATATGTGGAGGCAATCCTGGAGCATCAAGTGAATTTAGAAATTCTGGCGGATAATTTACAGCTTCATTTTCGTGTAATGTTACATCCACAGATTTGTATGTGACATGTTCGCTTGTTGATAAGTATCGATATATCAATATATCGAGCATTGATGTACTTATAAGTATTAATATATTGTTATATCGATAAGTATCGATATATCGTTTTTATATAGATAGATAGATAAATCTGTTGCTAGGTTGCAACTTTACATTGTTCACATTGCATTGTTTACTAAGGCGCTTCCTGATGCGAAAGCATTGTAAAAATGAGCTTTTTGCAGATTTTAGTACCTTTGCAGGTAATACAGATAAAAAAGAAAGGTGTACAAACACTCGTGGGAACGAGTGTTTGTACACCTATACAACACCTATACAACATCTATACAACAATATAATTAAATAATATTGTTAAGATTTAATTGTTTATGTTTTAAGTGTCTCAAAGAGCACAAGTTGTTATCAGGGATGGGCTATGATGAATTGTTGAATAAATAATAGTAAATATATATCGGCGATTGTGTTCTTATTTTAATTACCAGTAATTTCTGTATCAGGAATAAATAGTGATGCATGTTAGATTAAGAGTAATGACTGAGGAGCTCTCAGTTTGAAGGTATGATATGTATGACTGTTGAGGAATTGAAATGGTTCCTCCCCTAGGTATGCAATGTATGGCACCTTAATGACTCCAATATCCCAAGTAGATGGGAACCAACAAGTCACATTTAGTTGGTACAAGTGTGGTTCATGTTTGCAAATAATTTTCCATAGGACCACAGACAAAAAGGGGACAATGCTCATGTCTTATCAACCCTTCCCCCCTTTTGCACCATCTTTGTGAGAGAAGTGTTCTCAGCTGTCGCCACTGGTTTATGTGTTCGTACAGCAACCCTGTTGACCATTATGGCATCATGACAAATGGAGGAAGCAGTGGAATGTCATTTTGGACACACCCTGCATTGCATGAAACAAGATTTAAGTGTTACAAAAATTTGGTACAAGTCCGAAGTCGTTACGTCGAAAATAGGAGTTTTTAGCTTGCGCGTGTCCTCTATGGCTTTTTTGTTTGTGGCCATTAGCGTAATGTTCAACAGAGCAGGTCGGAAAATAAATTATTTTAGACCGTAAAGCATCAAGAGGGATGGAGCAGCTGAAAGGACGTTTATAAATGGCTACCGGTGGCAGTCAGTAAAGAAGTGATGCAGAAGAAGAGTTCAATAAAAATCTAGATAAAAGTTTGTACAAATTAGGCAAATCCAGAAACATGAAAGAAAAGGCACAGAACGCTGAATTGGCTAGGGCGCTAACGTGACCCCAGATAGTCAAGTGCCTGTAGCTTATCGAATGCTTTGAAAATCACCCTAACCAAGACGTAGTATACTTTATAGAAAATATTGAAAACATAGCAGACATGATTAACTGGGGAGATAGTGAGATGTTAGTTTGTTGTAAAATTAAGCTCAATGGACAAGCGTTGACAGTGCTTCAAGCACACCCACATGAAAAATTGCTGAATTTGGCAGGAATTAAAAAATTTCCCGTGGGAGAATTCTTAGATGCACAAAAGTCGTGTAAGCAGTTCCGACAAATTCTTTAATTGTGCACCGAAAAACAATGTGTGTGTAGGGAATACGCAACTAGGTTACGTCTTGCTGGTAATGGTACAGTAGCGAATGGCCTCCTTAAGGAAGCTGCAGTCCGAGCTAAAGTGCTATAGGAAAAAATCATTGCTGTATTTTTTTAAATTAGGGTGGGTGTACAGCATTTTGTTTTGTCGCGTTCTCAGAGGAACTTCGAGAGGGCCATATTGTTCGCATAAGATAAGAACAACCGAGTTAATGGTAGTGATGATGAACTTTGCGCACATTGTAGAAAATAGAGCAGAGGGTGATGTATTATGCATGGATGGTAATTATGGTTACAGCAGAGAAGAGAACGGTTCACATGATAATGGACGTACATTTTCTGGTTTCAAGGCAAGTCTTACGAGCCGTGTAGGAAAGAAATGTTATGCATTTAACAAGTTGAGGCATTTTGCTCACAATTGCAGGTCGTGAAAATGCGGGAAATGCGAAGACCTGTAGGATTCGCCATCCACTGACAGGCTGTAGATAGACGGATGGGCTTACGTAAGAAAGTATCATGAGTGCATGCCTTCAGAATGCACCCGGGCTTATTATTATAAGTGTTGGTATATGATGTAAAATGTAGTTTACTGGTAGAAACAGACAAGTCAGATACAATTTTAAAGAGGAGTTATTTTTTTACGTGGAAATTGTTTTCAGGCATTGAATGATGGTGTCAAGCTTCACACATTAACAGGCAGTAGATTGGAATTTGATGGGAAATCGTTAGTTAATTTTAAATCTGAGATGAAATTTATCTGCAGAGTGTATAATTTGTTTAGACAGAATGTCTTTTAAAGCTGACGGTCTGTTGGCCTCAATTTTTCGAATCACTAGGGATGTAAAATTTTAATGGCGGATAAAACTTTAGAGATAGGGAAGTCTCTTGTCTTTTTGAGAGAGCATTGTGTTAAGGTGACCACAGGCATTATTTAAAAAGAGGAGGCAAATGTTAGTTTGCAGTCAGGGGGAGACGACAGGAAGTTTTTTCACGCGAGGGCAGGAAACGGCATTGAGAATGTTAAGAGCGTAACTACGCAGATGGAAAGGGCAGCTATGCCGGAAATCAGGCAGCCAGAGAAGCGGCCATGTGCGGCCAAGGGATTAACGCCATGATGGTGTCAGCTGCATGTTCTGGTCGTGACGACACCGGGTTATAGAGCCAAGAGATTAGAGGCCAGGACGGGATGACGACGAGGCAGATGCTGTAAAGGATGATGTATTGCAGCATTTAAGCAATATAGCAAATGCTAGAATATTTCTTTCAGAATGTGTGAGTAAAATTCTGACTTTCATTGGTAAGGAGCTGGAATGGATGGGTAAGCGAACATAACATTCTGGTCAACCTGGTAATTCGCACTTGCAGTCTCAACCAGCCACTACCAGGAATGCACGGAAACGTGTTGCAAAAATTTTGCAGGCCAATGCCGGGAAAGTTTGCAATGGTACTCCTGAGGAAAATATTAGTCTGTATATCAACATCGGGGCTAAAAATTTTCCTTGTTCCGAGACTAAGTCGAGTGATGGTTCACCTCAGTCCAAGGACGAGGGAACTTCGAATCAATAGGGTCCAGATACACATATTGAACAATGCATTGAGGTTTCAGTGGTTGTATAGCTTAAGTGGACAGGAAAGATTCAGCAAAATTTTATCTAATGGGATTGTTGAAGTAGCAGATTCAGGTAGTGCAACAGGCAAGTAACAGGTTAAGGTTGAACGGGGTATAGATGTTACAGTATTTTATGTTCGCGGAGAAAAGAAATGGTGATGTTGAATTAACCCTTAGTGGCAACAAAAATTGTGTCTGGGACACAAGTTTTGAGGAGTTGAAGGGAAGAGCTATTGTTTTTGAGCCTGTGCAGTTGGGTGAATACGTAGAAAAAGATTCAAGTTTATGGAGAGTTGTGGAAAATTTTGAGGTTCCTGTGGTGTTAAGAAATACGTCGGAAGAATATGTTGTGTTTCCCCGAGATTATGCTGTATGTTTTGTGAGCGCCATAAATTTAGAGGATAAAGGGAAAAATATATTTTGAACATTAGTGAATTTTTAAGTGATGACACTGCGTCTGTGTCGAATGAATTTGTTGATGCAGGTAATTTAGGAGTAGAAAAAAAGTTATGTTTCTATGATTTTGTTCCCAGTGAGGCACAGTTACGTGATTTATGTGATCAGTTGAAGTTAGAACACTTAAACGAAGAGACAAAGATAGTTTGGTTACAACTTTAAGGGACTATGAAGATGTTTTTCTTAAGAAATAGAAAGTTTTGGGATGAACAGACAAAGTTAAACACACAATAGAAGAGACAGGTGATGCAGAACCGATTAGGCTTCATCTGTATAGGGCTTCACAGAGCCAGAAGGCTACTCTCAAGGAACAAATAGACATTATGCTAACGTCTAAAGTTACTGTACCTTCTAACAGCCCATGGTCTACACCCACAATTTTAGTCATGCAGAAAAATGTGAACGGAACAAAAGTCAGACCTGGTATTGATTTATGTGGCCTTATTAAGTTATCAGAGCATTTTATTTGCCATTGATTAATGAGACTAGATATGTTGGGTGGTGCTAAATATTTTTCAACGATGGACTGTGTCAGCAGGTTTCGGCACGTTGCCATAGCATGGGAAGACCAAGACAAAACCAGATTTTTAACTCCGGACGGACATTATCACTGTCTTAGAATGCCTTTTGGTTTAGTAAACGCACCATATACATTTGCCGGTCTTATGGATAATACTTTAGCAGGATTGATAGGACAGAACTTCTTTGTCTATTTGGATGATTTGTGTTTCCTAAAACTAAAGATGAAAATTTGTAGAATTTACGTACAGTATTTGCGAGACTAAGAGAAGCCAACTTGCGGTTAAAACCGGAAAAATGCAACTTCATGTTAACTACAGTCAGATACCGGCAACATATAATTTCAGAAACCAGTATAAAGCCAGACGAAGAGAAAATTGTGATTATTAAGATGTATCCAGTGCCTACGACTGTTAGAGGTTAGGCAGTTAATCAGTTTGGTCGGTTATTACCTCAGATATATTGAGAATTTTTTAAAAATTACGCAGCTTTTAACTGAGCTCATAAAGAAAGATGTTGCGTTCATTTGGGATGACCATAGGTAGTTAACATTTTAAACATTGCGCAAGGCGTTGTGTGAGAAACCAATGATATGTTACCCAGATTTTGAATTACCTTTTATTGTGATGTGTGACAAATCAGGTACAACAATAGGCATATTGCAGAAAATAAATGGCAGGGAACATCCTATTTATTGTATTTTCAGTGATCATCATTGTTTGTGACATGCGTGAAGCCTTAAATTTAAATAGGCATATTTTGGCAGCTAAATTGGTAGTCTTTTCTGCAAACGCTGAGGTTTGATGCATGCGGTTGCAGTGCTACTTGCTAACACACCGCAACTCGTTTGCAATTTATTGTTACCACAGTTCTGAAACGATAACAGAATTTTTTTTACCATAAGTTGAAGTAGATGAAACTCTTTGTAAAAGCAAACATTTTGTTGTAAATGCTTGCAACCAGCTTGTGATACTAGCGTTGTTATTTGTGTTCCACCACAGCTTGACGTGACGCCATGTTGGTAATGTTATTCTTCATATTCAGGTCCTCGTAACTTGAATAGGGAAAACGAAACCATACTAAAGATACCCGAAGTCTGTCCGAATTCGAGGTCCTATGGTCTTACACCTCCGGCATTAAAAAAAAATTAATACCACTGAGTTACAACTCTATACTTGTATACTCCCTGTTCATATAGGTGATTCGCGATAAAGTAAGACCTTCGAAATAAGCCCATGAAAAAAATCACTGCCCGTAACTGCGTATATTTTAACGTAAGCAACCTCAATACTCGCAGTTAAGTTATAGAGCCAAGAGAAATTACACAGGCCAACAATAAAAAAAACATTTTTAATGATTTTTGCCAGATTCTTGTGTTTTTTGGTGTGCTGAGTCCGAAAATAATAATAAAAAGTCATAACACCCACCATTTTATCACATTTGAATATACAAAATGTGAGAAATTAATTTTTTATCTAATATCTGTGCATTTTTATATACTTTATTCATATATTTTTTTATATACATTTACATACATTTTTATATACTTGATATACATTATTAATATATTAAAACATACAGTAAATCTAAATGAAATTAGGTTGGCAGTGGTGGTATGACTGTTTTGTTTTCTTTCAGTCAACACAACCTCACTTTTCAGCTTTTTGCCCATGTGCTCCTAAGTATGGCTAACCGTGGTTGCAAAAACTTTCGTAACAGTTTTTTTGTTATACATGAAGTGAGTTTGTAATTAAAAAAACATCAAAGAAACATTACAGAGTTAGTTAAAAAAGTGTACTTGGTATATTTTGGAATAAAACTAGGTGATCAAGAAAAACCTTGGGCTCCACACAAGGTATGCTATGTTTGTGTTGAAGACCTTAGAAAATAGTCAAAAAAATAACAGACAGCTTTTATATTTGCAGTACCCATGATATGGAGAGAACCAAAAAATCATTCAGACGATTGTTATTTTTGTAGCATTGATGTTACTGGATATAACTCCAAAAATAAGAAAGTAATTGTCTACCTTAATCATCCTTCAGCTATTTGGCCAGTCGGTCATGGTCCGGGCGGGACTTCCTGTCCCTGAGCCACCACAGGCTATTGATGACATTTTACTTGATCAGTCCAGTGAAACTGAATCTGATGAAGGTAAACCGGATGATGATGAGTTCCAATGTTCTCCAGAAAATTTATAACCTCAGTTGTTTACACAGTCTGAGTTAAATGAATAATAAGAGATTTGGGTTTGACTAAAGAGAGAGCTCAATTGCTTGGCTCTAGGCTACAAGAGAAACATTTGTTGGCACCTGGAGCATCTATTTATCAATAAAGAACAAGAGATCAACAGTTTGCTGAGTTTTTTTAAGCAAGAACAGGATTTGGTGTACTGCCAATGATATTGGTGGTCTAATGAATGAATTTGGAATTGAGTAAAACAATGAAGAATGGAGGCTTTTTATAGACTCATCATCAAAAACTAGCTTAAAAGCTTTTCTTTTACACAATGGTAATACTTATGCTTCACTGCCTGTGGCTTTTTCAGTCCATATGAAGGAAACTTACAAAAATCTAGACATTATTTTATAGGAAATTAACTATCCTGCTCACGATTGGATGATTTTTGCATGCTCCTAGGCCAACAAAAGGCATTTACTAAATTTCCATGTTTTATATGTGAGTGGGACAGCAGAGCAAGGGATCAACACTGGTCCACAAAACATTGGCCTGCAAGAAAAACCTTAACACCTAGAAAGAAGAACCTTTGGCATAAAACTTTAATAGATCAAAAAAATATTCTTCTACCACCTCTTCAAATTAAATTAGGTTTAATGAAACAGTTTGTAAAAGCCTTGCCTAAATATGGTGAATGTTTTAAGTATTTATGTGAAAAGTTTCCTCATTTATCAGGAACCAAATAGAAAGAAGGTGTTTTCGTTGGGCCTGACATTCGTAAAATGATGTTCGATTCCAACTTTAAAAAAAAAATGAATACAAAGGAAAAGGAGGCTTGGATATCATTTAAGCAAGTTGTGACATGTTTGTGGGCAATGTTAAAGACCCAAACTATGAGCTTATCGTAGCTAATATGATAGACAAGTTCAAAAATCTGGGATGCCTGATGAGCCTTAAAGTCCACTTCTTACACAACCATCTTGACTTTTTCCCTGACAACTTGGGTGATGTTAGTGAAGAGCAGGGGGAGCGGTTTCACCAGGACATCAAAGTGATGGAGAACGTTACCAGGGACGGTGGAATGTCAGCATGATGGGTGATTACTGCTGGTCACTTCACAGAGAACAAAATGCATCTCATCGGAGAAAAAGCTACATAAGAAGCTTCAAAGAGAAGCGAGAAAGGAAATACCAAAAAAATAATACTTAAAATGTATGTAATGAATTTTTTTAATACAATTGCATACATCACATTTTTAAATACAAATGTATATTGTGAGAGAACTGTGGGCGATACAAAAAACTGATGCCAGATTCGGTTTCAGCACATAAAAATTCATAAGATTCACCTGCATTTATTAAAAAAAGTTTTCACAAAATATGTTTTTGTTGGCCTGTGTTATTCAACTACGTAACGTGAGTGTTTGTGTGTTGTGTATGCGATAAAGAAGTGTCATTATTTGAATGGTAGATGGTTCACAGTAGTGACGACCACAGACCACTTAGATGGTTATTACAGTTAAAAGAGTCCAGCTGTACGTTAGCTATGTGGGCTTTAATCCTTTCAAAATATGACTTTGAAATAGCACACAAGCCAGGGAAGATGAACATTAATGCAGACGCATTGTCGCGTATATTTGTTCAGGCGACTGTACACCCTTATACCCCAGTGTGGGACAGGAGACAGACTATTTCTTAGATGCTGACAGGATATTATATCAATTCCATAGCGCAGTAGAGCAGGAAGATATGTTAAAGGTTCTGCCACTGAGTTTCATGACAATTGTTTTAGTTACGGTCGGTATTCATAATGTAATAGCAATGTCTGCCATTTGCTTGTGCATTGTCTTGTATTAAAATATTGATTTGTGAGGTATTTATGCAATATAATTGTACTCTTAATGAATTAAACACAATTCTTAGGTCATTTAAAGATTGTTTATGGCAGTTCTCCGCATGAAGGAGAAAAATCACTGTATTATCTGAAAGTATGCCATTTTTAACGAGCAAAAATTTCAGCTTTAAGGCTATTTCACAATGCAAATATATGTAAAAAAAAACTGAACACGAATCTATATATGAATCAATATAAATTATATGTCTTCACCTTATTAAATATATGTATTCTTATTATAAAATTTGTATTTATATTAAAATTATTTATTAACTTTTTTACTTTATATAGGTGGTTAGCGATAAAGTGAGCACTCTTGAAATTCACCTATGAAAAAATCACTGCCTGTAACTGCACATATTTTAACATAAGTAATAATCACGATACACACAGTTAAGTTCGCACTGAACTACGAGAAGTAGTTCGATGTTTTAACATCTTACTAGTCGTAAAGTTTCTTTTTTCTGTATGCAAATAGTAATAAAATGTGGCGTGATTCCAACACATATGTGTTTCAAACTCTTTCACATCACCTGACTGAAGCAATGTTCAAGTTAACTGGTTCGTTGTCTTCTTTTTTTTCCCCCAGTCCACTCCATGTGTGTATAAAACAGCGATTTACAACCAACATGATCTAAAATGTTTGTTTCTATCTTCTGAAATAAAGTATTCCTTAATGTAATACATAAAATATTTTTATACACGTTCTGAGTTAAGTGGCATTGTTTGTTGTTGATTTCTGCTTTATTTTGACGTAGCTCATTGTCTCAGAAATGTTTGAAATTTCACATAATATGTCAACATGAAAAAAGTGCTGCTTCATGTAATTGAAGTCTGCATAACTGTTAAACCTTGAATAAACCTGAAGAAACTTCGGATAAGTGTGTTTCGCTATACGTGCTAAATGTGTTGCAATTATGAAAGCTTATGGGCACTGCCTACTTGAAGCTTTTTAACGCATTTGAGCCAGAGAAGCATGAAAGCGATAAGGGCGACATTCCTACACACAAGGCGCTGAACTGACATACAGTGTTTCTGCCGTGCTATGTGTACCTATGGGACTTTCAGTAGAGATCCTATTATTTTATTGGTGGGAAGTCTGCAGCAAGGGTCAGTGCAGGTACCTATAATAGTTTCACATGTTTCCGACCAGCATATTATGAGATACAGCAGTAGGAAAGAGACGTTTTTAGATATGATAGAGGGCTCGGAAATAGCATTTATAATGTGCATGCTGTATTGAGAGTATTATAAGTACCTCGTCTGAAGTGTGTTTTCATTTTGTAAAGTGGTTTAATGGGGACACGTTTAGTGGTTTCGTAAAACATGCAGATTTCAAACACACTGCAATGCAATTAAAGCTCCGGGTAGGTGGCGCCCTTAAATAAATGCATGTGTGTTGTTTAGTATTTAGGCAATACCCAACTTATGAATGTAGAGTTAATACCTCGGCAAGATGTCACTTGTTTTGAAACAATAACAACAAGAATGTTTTATACTGCACAAGAAACATTCCTTGAGTGTTAGGAATATGTTATAACAGTATTATAACGTCTGTCTGAACGGTTTAATTTGTATGAGTTGATATATCAAATAGTAAGTACTAAATTTCCACGACCATCCTTAAAGGTAGGGAATTTGGGCCAAAATTAGATTCTGCATTAAATGCGTAGATGAAGTTTCATGATATGCACTGTCATCAGCTAGGTATTGTTTTTAATATTATGGTGAAGTTACATTGATATCTGTGTACACATTTATCTTTTATAAACGAAAAGTGGTTTTTTTCATAAGCAGAGCTGTAGGCCTGAGTAAACGATAGTGTTATGTGCTTTAAAAATTGTGTGGCTGCACAGATTTTCACTAAACATGCAGTGAGTGACAAGTATTACTGTGGAAGTATACCGTCAAAATTTGGATCCATTCTGTTCAGCCATTTAGTTTCATGACAATAATTATTTTTGCTACGGAACTTGTAATGTAATAGCAAAGCCCACCATTTCCTTGTGCGTAGTCATGTATTAAAATATTGATTTATGAAGTATTTAAGTAATATAATTCTACTTATAAATGCTGTTAAAACCTAATTCTTAGATAATTTAAAGATTGTTTAAGGCATGTTATCTTCTGTACGAAGGAGTAAAAACCCAGCATTAACTAAAAGTATACCTTTCTTTAACGGGCAAACATTTCAGCTGCAACACTTTTTAAAGGTGAATGTTCAAAACATCTTGGCATTGTTTTTATAACAGGAAATAGAATTTTTAAATCTTCTGCTATTCTGTGGATGACCTAAATCAACCATATTTTCTTATGTCCTCAGGAGTTTTGTCTATAGTTAAAGTCATTAATTTACATCTAAACAGAAAAATAATCATGAACATCAATCAATATCCACAAACGAATACTATTTGCTGAAATTAATGTGTATGTGTTTATAGTGCTAATTACAATATTTTTTACTTTTTGCTGGTTATTTATTAAGTATGCAGTGGGCATATAAGCCAGCAGATATAAACCCCAGCTGAAGGTCACATGACATTGTTTAATTTGATAGGGACCTGGAAATATACGCAGCCAATGGGCTGAAAGTAGAAATTTAGCAGGCTTTCAAAAGTGCTTATTTTACCGCGAAGAGCCTTTATATTTTATACATACGCTTTATCTTTGTAACTATATGATACTGTATTTACATTAGCTATTGCATATCTTTTATCATCATATGGAGGTAATGCTTCTTTCTTTAATTCAACTGTATATAACTTAAGGTTCTTCAACATTATATTATAAATTGTTTGTGTTGTTTTTTAATTATTCATTAAACAATCTTTGTACAAATTTAACTTCACTTTTTCTTTACAGTAGAACCCGGTTATAATGTACCAGTTTGAAATGTTTTCCCATCAATATTGCAGGATTCTTCTGGTCCCGCCAGCTTGCCCATAAGAATAATGATAAACATTCTCGGAAATAATGTTTTCATTGTCCCCCGAATAATGTACACTTTTTGTAACTAAATATTTTGTTTCTTGATGCCAAATACTTGCACTTTAAAGTTAATTAAAATAAAATCATTTAATTTTCATAAGCACACATTTTGTTTGCATTAGTACAATATTTGCTTGACTCACAGATGCCATAGATTAGCTGCGGTGAAGTAGTTACACTTTTAACGTATTTCAAGAGGCTGGACAGAGAGGAAGAAGGAAAAGAATATGATATTATAGGTAAAGAATGGACTAAAATGCAACGACTGTGATACAAAACTGCAAATATTTTCGAATACCAAACAAGTTTGTAAAAAGTAAATAAATTACATGGCATGGTTGACAATTTAATTAAAATTGTTAATAATATAAATATAAAAAATAACCTTAATTTTATTGTTGAAGATATTAAGAGGCTGAAGAGTTATAAATGGGCAGAAACAAGGTTAAAACCAAGTTCTGCTAGCAGGGTGAAGAATATAAAATTAATCTCTGCTAAGTTAAAAGTTACTCAGAAGACAGATGAGTCATTATCAATGAACAAACAGTTCAAGTGAGTTTCAATCAAATGCAAGTGAAACCATATTTGTTTTCGCTGCTCAGCAGGAGCATGAAGATAATGCCAGTTTGACAAAGATTAGTCATGGAGGGATGAAAACTTATGCCAATACACTAGTATATTTTCTGGTAGTGTTGTTAATGCAAATAACAATACAAACACAAATATTAAAATCAGTAGTGCAATTAATGATAGACGAATAAGCAGAGAGTGCTAGGTACAACAAGAACTGGTTTGAAATCTAACCTTACAGCAGTAGAGAGAACAAACTGGAAATTTGTATCATGGTTAGCTGAGTCAGTGAAGTGCGGTGTTTTTGACCATCTTAAGGTCCAAGATGGTGAAAAAGTGTCATATGAGGAGCTATGCACAGAGTATCCAGGATACAAGTATTTTAAAGTTGGAATACCAGACAGCAAGCATTTTAATATATTTGACCTTGAGGTATGGCCTGATGGTGTACTTTTAACAAAATTATTTTTCCCTAGAAATCAGTATAGTAATAATACATATAAAGAAATGGCCAATAGGGCAAGGCTCAGTGGGCATACAGCATATTTTTTTTAGAGGAAAATACTTGTAGTAGTATACAGTGGATTCTCTAACAATCGTTTCTCAATACATGTGGACTTTCAATGAATGTGGGCTTGAAATACAAATAAATAAAAAATGGCACCACAGAATACCATGGATACTGACTTTCAATACATCTGGGTTCAATAGAGGTTCCACTGTACCAGTAAAGTAAATCACATGGTTTTAAATGAATAGGTGAATTTTAAAAGTAATGTATTTATTAATTAATAATATTTGTACTCATACATCAAAAAATTCCACTGATGTTGCAGATGGTGATGTATTATATTTGAATGCTCAATCTCAATGATAAGTGCGAAATGATTGAGGTTATTCTCAACAAATCTCACTATATTGCAATGTGTGTGAGTGAACACAAGTGTTGTGAGAAATTGTGTGATAATTTAAAAATTGACAATTTTACCCAAGTTAGTATGTACTGTCATAAATATCACAAAAGAGGTTGAGCTGGTATTTATTTAAGAAATGGGTTAAAATTTAATGTGATGGATATTAACAAATTTTGTAGTGAGATATACATAGAAGCTGCTGCTGTTTTAATATCTGAGTTAAAACTAAATTTAGTGGCTTTGTACCAACAGCAACTCATTTGATATAATTGAGGGTTTAATTGTGTTTTTTAAGTCAGTATAAATACTCTATACTATTATGTTGTGATTGGAAAATCGAAATTAGAGTAGATACATAATTGTGTTGTAAATACTCTCAGAGATATTCTGTGGTCTGCTGATTGTAGATGGGTGATAAATACACCCACTAGAGGCAAGGCATGTTTGGATAATATTGTTACAAATATTAGTGATGGTCTATTTAATGCTATGGTTTGTGATGAGTGCGTGTCTGATATCAATATGATTCAGGTCTCTTTTAAAGGTAAACTTTAATTTTGATAACGTACCAATGAAGACATGAATCGTAACTAGATCTTTTACTTGGAAGAATGTAAATAGCCTGATTTTACCCTGATTTTCTGTGTACTGGGCAAACATTTTAAATACTGTAGATTCTGATTCTAATTTAACTATGTTTTATTTGTTTTTAGAAATCTTCTTAAAAAGTTTAGATATGTGCTGTCCAGCTAAAATTATATATAACTGTAAACTCTAACAAGTTTAATTTATGTAACTGGTATCGTGGGCGTAACTAACATAGCATTCTGGTTTGGTGGCGGGGGTGGGGGCGGTATAAAGCTCTCTTTCTCCCTTTGGCCTCGCCAATGTTTATTACATAAAAATAGTTTTTAATTTCTGTTGCAGAGCAGAAGCTAAATACAATATTGCAGTGAATGAGTGATTACTAATGCACTGATTTATTTCGGTCTAGTACTAATGCACTGATTCATTTTGGCCTAGCAAATTAACACAGAAACCTGAAACTATACAGTTAATTTTTAATCAGAAAAGTACATATAACAAATGCTTTTTTTTTATCTCTTCATTTTCATATTGTTCATTTCACACTCATGCGCATACATCTTTATTAGTTAATTTATATTCCTCTTGTTTTCGAAACTCCAGTTGTAATGACGCAATATTCGTAATTTTTCGGGACTCGGGTGTAAAATTCTTTTGTGTGTATGAAGCTTTAGAAAGCTTGGCAATATTTTTATCGGGTTCAAGTTTAAAGCCGTGGTGGCTCGGTTCCCGTGGTAATTTATCCGGCAGACGTGTACGTTTGTAGATTATCGGGAGGATGTTTGCCANCCGTGGTGGCTCGGTTCCCGTGGTAATTTATCCGGCAGACGTGTACGTTTGTAGATTATCGGGAGGATGTTTGCCAGTTTACGTTTTATCAGGAGTCTGGGTTGTGTTTCGTTTCGAAGTTTGGTTTTTTGGTAAACGTCAGCATTAATTAGATTAGTTCGTTTCTGTGGATCAGGCAACGTCGACAAGTTTTAGTTCCTTCGGCGCAGTTTTAATGCGTCAACAAATGTTATACGAAACGAGAGGTTAGTTTATCGGGATGTTGAATGCGTCGAAAGTTTTAGTTCCTCCAGCGCATTTTCAGGCAACGTCAACAAGTTTTTGTTGTACGAGAGGTTAGTTTCTGTTGACGGCGCAGCAGTCGATAACGTGTTGAGAGCGGGACACGTGCAGTTTTAGATGACGCTACTGGCAGATGCGGGATGCCGGGCGCTTATCTTAGGAGAAGGGGGCGATAGGCCTGCACATAAATACTAGTAGCGTCNGCGGGATGCCGGGCGCTTATCTTAGGAGAAGGGGGCGATAGGCCTGCACATAAATACTAGTAGCGTCTATCGCCTAAAGGAGAAAAAGTAACCACCGTCGAAGGAGACGCATCGGGCGTGAGAAGACGCATCAGGCGTGAAGTATTTCACCCNAAAAAGTAACCACCGTCGAAGGAGACGCATCGGGCGTGAGAAGACGCATCAGGCGTGAAGTATTTCACCCACACCAGCAAGCACCCGCGACCGTTAATTCTTTTCACATCATTTCTTTTCAACTTAACCTAAAGTCTATCAACTTATTTCCGCCGGTGTGGGGGGTCGTTAGGGTGCCAGGAGGGAACGAACATCCCTCCTGCCTTCGTAACTTAGTCTTGCGATGCAAGTTTTGAGACATTAATAAACGGTAAACCACTGTGGCGCTGGTCTGTACTTGTATATTCATCTCTGAAAGGTTCGTACTCTGCATACTAGACATTCGTATGTGAACTGTGTCATTCAAAAGATAAATAAAATATATATATCAAACTAATCTGGAACTTTTTTCTTAAGTAACTAGTGTTTCAATTAACTGAGTCTCGTGTTTCTATCTCTGAGCAAGCCGTGGCAACGAAAGCAGTCGACAGTAACAAGTGCCGAACGTTACAAGATGGCGTCCACTTGTGAGGCTGTAATATTTTAAATATAATGTAAACGTAAAGAAGGCGGAATGTTTACAATATGGCCCCAACTGTGAGGCAGAANCGGAATGTTTACAATATGGCCCCAACTGTGAGGCAGAAATAATATTTTTAATATCGCTCAACTAGCCTGCGGGAACAATACACAGTTTACGAACCTTTTTGCAAACTCCTGCACAACTGGTTCCGCCCCGATCTCCTTCAGGAGAGCTACCCCAGGGAAGAAAACCTCCTCTGTCCAGTCGTCAACTGCCTAGACCCTCTGCATGACAATTTACGGGGATCGTTATGGCAAGTTGTAGTCCCTTATATAGGTTTGGCATGTAGGATTTATCAACATTAATTCTTCAACACATGGTCCCATTTTAGTTCACTTTCCTTGGTCTTCCAAGTAGTTTTTAAGAACACAAGCTTCATATCTTAGGTCACTAAAATTTGTTATAAGCTCATTTTTGTAAGTGTTTAAAAATATTTCACTGCTCTCCATGTTAAGGTTTTGAAAGCAGTTCACATTCTTAGCGAATTCCAGGTTACAGAACTGCTTCTCCAGTCTCACCACTATAGAGTCAAAAGTTGCACAATATACATGGGAGCACCAATATACTTTGTCTAAAGTTTCTGCATTTACTGCTGTCACTGTCTATCCCAAAGTGCTTTCAACTATGTAATCCTGCAAGCTTTGACTGTGTTTTGACTTTCTCTTCTTTGATGTTTTTGGTGCTGAAAGAGTCAAGTCATGTCATTGAGCAAATTTTTCAATTGGTATCCAAACATCATCAAATTTCTCTCTTTGTTCATTAAGTGTTGTCAAAGTTGATTTTACCAGTCTTCCAGAGCCTCCAAGGGTTGCTTCTTCGTTTTGAAAATAGTTTGAAAGTACATTAATTGGAGAAAACATAATCCATGGTAAACAAGCACACTATAAAGTTGAGTGTTTTGATTGGTGAAAGAATGTCCATTGCAGTCACAGCATCTTTGTCTTTCCCTACTTCAATCTCTTCAGACAGAGCCTGAACAACAGCTTCGAAATTTTCAATGATGTAGCAACAGTAGTTGTACCGGCAGTTCCACCTGGTGTTACTTAGGCTATCGAGTTCCTTAATCTTGGGCCAGAGCAATTTCTATACTTCCAGGAATTTACTGTGAGTACTAGACTTGCTGTAAAGAGATTCAATAATGCTGAAGAATACCACGACCATTCAGATGTGGCTACAGGCATCTATAATAACGAGATTCACTCTGTGAGCCATACAGTGAATATATGTTGCTTGAGGGTGCTGTTCTTTTATTTTAGCTCGAACACCATTATGTTTGCCGCTCATCACAGATGCACCATCATGTGACTGTGCTACCATTATNCTTTTATTTTAGCTCGAACACCATTATGTTTGCCGCTCATCACAGATGCACCATCATGTGACTGTGCTACCATTATCATGCCATCGACATTAAGGTTTTTAGGACATCTGTAATAGCAGCAGCTAGGCTATCAGTCTCTCTAGCTACAGAGCAATTCACAAAACAGATGCATTTCTCTTGAGGATGAAGGTTCTCAGGATAACGCAAGACATTTGCTCCTCTTTGAAACATTGAGCCTCATCAACGATGACTGAAAACATGCTAGACTTGTAGATCCTCTAGCTGGTTTCTTCTATCATTACTGTGGCAGTAGTTTCAATGAGCTCATTTTGTATCTTCAGGCAGGTGTAATTGATTTTTTCATTCAGCTGATTTTGGAATGAAGAATCATATTTGGCAAAAAGATAACAAAATTCTAGGAAATTTCCTCAATTGTCAGATTTTATACCTTCCCTATGGCCTCAAAAGGACAGCCCTTGTCTACCCAAACAAAAAAAAATGTTGCACAACTTCTTCATGTTTTCATGTGTTGCTTCTTGCTGTTGTTTCTTTTGTGTTATGATTAGATCAGTAACAGTCTTGTTCATGAGCTTATGAGCAACGTATTTTTCAAAGCATTTTCTATGATTCTGTGAACTGTCGTGAGAATTCAATGCCTCAGTTAAGTTTTTCCATTTATTAAAGCCACTTGTGATGAACTTCTCACATTGGTCCTGCACATCAGAAGAAATGGAAAATTTTCTGCACACAAAACAGAATATTTTGTCTCTATTCACACAATACTCAAACCAAGGGTAAGATTCATAGTGGTTCGATGAAAAGTTCTGGGATTGTTTCCCATGTTGTGTTTTTGGGGAGTTCGCAAGCTTAGGCTGCATTGGGCCAGATTCCAAAGTTCCTAAATCACCTGTGTCCTTGTCTTGTAGGTCCTCCACCAGAACAGAGGTTTGTGATGAACACGCATCGTAACGCTCTGAATTTTCAGAAATATCTGTAGGCGTGCAGCTCTGTCGAAGTTCTTGCAAAGGAGCTGCTCCCTGTGTAGCAGGCAATTAAAAATATTGTTGAATGTCTTCAGATATTTTCTTCATTTTGCATTCCATCTCTTCTCTGTAAAAAATAAAACAATTATATATCCCCAATGGTAGTCAAAAGACCATTTCAAACCTAACTACAAGCTAATCTCTACATATAATATGACATTGGCGAATATATATCAAAAAAGATGTTGGGTAAAAATGTACGTCATTTGCCTCCTTCCCCCATTGCTGTGACATATATTCACCGCATGGCTGTCTTATTGTCTCATTCTTGGTGTAATTTCAGGTGATATCTGGGAGTCTTCGTCTGGAGTCTGGGCCCATTCCTCATGGGGAATCTGGCATCAGGTGCTGCAAGCTGGCTTGCATGCATGTGACAGAATTGAAGGAGGAGGAAAGTTAGAGGAGAAGAGAAACTAAAGCTCATACCTGTGAGGCAGGTATGTTGGTGGATCCCTCGGGGTTAGAGGTAGTATAACAGCTTTCCGTTGTAAAACATGAAGCAGAAATTTTTCTTATGTATAAAGGGGGGAAGAAGAAGTAGAAAAGTACCGGACTGTTTACATGCTACTTCCCTTATCACATTGAGTTGTTTCTGCGTCATGCTATCAGCTGTAAGCAAGACGAGATGGCAGCCGGAGAAGTAAGCTAGTACATCTCGGCATGCTCATCTCTCATTTCACAAACCATATGGAGGTTCTATACAGTATTTCTCAGTCCTTTACACACATATATTATTTCCTCCGATTTTTCCAATTTTGTGTAGGGTCGGATATATTCTAGAGGGGGCTAATATAATAATTTTCTAGGGGAGGCTAATCCACCCCTGACCACCCTGTAGTTATGCTCATGACTGGCATACCAGTGAGCTGAGGGCATTAAGAGTCTGTGTGATGGCTGCCTATACTGTTTTCAATAATATTAAGTTTGATCAGGCTAAAAATACATTTCCTTGTGAAATATATATCAGAAAGAGTTAAAGCAGCGTAAGTTTTAAAGCTAATGAACTCTTCATAAATTCTGTGAATAAATGTAAAGCTGCATGGTTTATTATATCATCTGAAAGAGCAAACTCTTCTGTTGGTGGTGATACAAAAATACCTTCTGAGGATTTTTAAAATTTATTTTACAAATTCTGTCCATCACTGATGTAAGTCGAGGAATGGCTCCTCACAATGAAAGAGTTGTATTCCTTAAGAAAACCTTTAATGTATCTATTTGTTTTCACTGGAACTTAATGTCCTGTGTTGATGTTTTGCTTATTGTTCATAAATTGAACGTTTCCAAAAGTAAAGATATCTATGGTTTATCCAGTGACCTTTCAATAATTGAACTGCTTACATGGTGCAGAAATAAGTGTTTAATTACTGGTGTAGATCCTAGGACAATGAAAATGGCTAATAAGGGCCTAGAGATCAACTTGTTCTTTAAGACAGATATCTATTATACCAATTTTTTTTTTCAAAACTTATGGAACCTGTGGTGAATAACCTGTGATGAATATACTGTACATAATTGATTGTAAGCAGACATAGAATGCAACCCGACCCAAACTTTTACAGCAAGGTGAACCGGGTTCCATCCCCAGCTGGCTCACCCCGGATTTTCGCAAGTGGGAATCGTGCCGAATGAAGATCTACCGTTTCCCCCACCCTTGTATTCTGGCGCTGCTATATTTTCCCCTCATTTCACCCTCATCGGCTCTCAAGACCTGGTTAAGATGCTTTCATATCATTGGTATGGACTGTAAAACACACACACTTGCTCAGTGAATTAATTGTAATCAAGCTATGAACATAAAATATAACACATGTTTTATTTGTTTGTTACATTAACACCAACAAACAACCTTTTGCATGTGCAGTGTCTGGTATAATTACTGTATGAGACTTGGAAAATGTATGTGTGCCATCACGTATTCTAGTCCTATACAACAGTGGCTAGTAGATAGTTGTCGATAGATAACAAACCGATAACAGTTATCAGTTTATCGGTCGATATTGCTGTTATTGGAAATATCTGTATCGTAAATATAAACATTTATTACATCGGTTATCGGCACTTGTCAAACCGGCAACATTTCAGGTGGCAAAAACTTTTAAGTTTGATTATTAACAGAATTTTATAAAGTATAAAATATATAACGTCATAGTCATTATTAACAATGAGATGTAGCAGTAACATACATTTTGACGGGGCACTATTGTATAGCCTAGCTTCCATGTTTACATTAAAAAATGAACACGTCTGCTTAGAAAATTTTTTTCTTCAGATTCACATCAGAGAAAAAACTTAATAAAACATAATGATTTATTTGTAATTAACCATATTTGTGGTAACAATACCAAGCAAAAATTTTATTTTTCCAATAAATTAAACCATGGTTCAGCAGTTAACACAAAATGCACTTATGATGTAAAAAAAAAATGGCCAACCCATGGCCTATGCCATCGTTTTGTAAGTGGCCAGTATTAAACACGGAAGATGTTTTCACTATATAGTCAAAATATTTTGCAAGTTCACAACGTTTACATCCACAATTGTTTAAAATTACGTCTATTTCAATTTTATAAAAAAAAGTTTAAAAAAAAAAAAAAGGGGGGTATTGATCTGAATGATTTTGGACCCAAATAGTTTAATGGGAATTTTTTTTTTTCCCGAATCAGAATTTATTTTTACCTCTTGAACAGTAGCTCAACCAAGCAGTTGGCAGCTATGCGTAGAGTTTATATATGTGTTGCGTGGGTGTTCACTATACCAAAGATAGCACTGTACAAAAACAGACATTTTGCATGTATTAATTTGTTATGTTTCTCCTAGATACATTTTGAAAACTTTATTTAATTGATTTTAGTGTAGAGTTAACACCATAGAACTGATTAAAAGTGACTTTCTTTAAGTTAACATCTTTGTAAAAAGTGAATTATTAATGAATTGTGTGCGTTTTTTATTTTGAGTGGGTAATGTACAGCACATGTAGTTATGGAGAAATCAAGTGCCTTTTGGCAATATTTCTCGCAGATGGATAAGCTATGGCTAGTCAGTTGCAATATCTGCAAAGCTGATGTTCCGTGGGGTGGGAAAACATCACAAAGATTCAATACATCCAACATGAGAAATCATCTAACAAAAAAACAATTGACTGATTTAACTAGACCGTCAATAGGAGACATGAATTGCTCTAGTGGATCCCAGAATAGTCCAGCCAAGCAGACAGGCATCAAAGATGCAGTGCGAAAACAACAATCACATCTATGCTAAAAAATAGTCTGGCATTTCTAAGTGATGAGGAAAGACACAAGGAAATTACTGTGATGGTTTGGTTGAGATGATAGTTGCAGATTCACAACCATTTGGTATGGTTGAAGACTCAGGCATTCAACAATTCATGCAAATAGTAGAACCATGGTACATACTTCCAAGGCGACAAGATATCTCCAGTTTGTATGTCCCTAATTTGTACAGCAAAACAAAGGGCAAACTGAAGGGCATTTTGAGGGAAACGGAGTGTGAGTTTTGAAAACCGATCTACGATCATCATCTAATATGAATGACTACTTGAGTTTAACATGCCATTTCCTAACCAAAGATTTTGAATACAAAATTTTTTCACTGAATGCTTATTCTTTTACCTATGACACTCATTCCTGTAAAAATATTTCTCTCTTCATGACTTCCCTGATTGAAGCGTGGGAAATAAGTGACAAAGTTACAGCAGTAGTACGGGACAATGATCTTAACCTAATAGGTGGACTGGAAAGAGCACAGTTGAAAAGTTTACCATGTGTAACTCACACTTTGCAGCTGGTTATTAAGGATGGTTGTTTGAACCAAGCGAATGCCAACAACCTTTCATCAAACTGTAGAAGAGTAGTTGGTCACTTCAAACACTTAATATGTGCATTAAAACTTCTGTGCGGATGCAAAAAGAACTTGGCTTCAATGGCCAGAAGTTGCTGCAAGATGAGCCAACAAACTGGAACAGCACCTACTACATGCTCAAGAGGTTGCTTGCTAGAACAGAAGAGGGTAATAAATGATGTGTTGCTGCAGCTGAATAATCAGCTGCATTTTACAGCAGCAGATTGGAGCCTCATGGAAGATGTAGTCTCTTTACTACAATATTTTGAGGAAGCAACAAGAAAAGTGAGTTTGCTTGTTTTTTTTTAAAAGCACTGTAAAATAATTTAATTATTAGAATTGGTTTTTTAATAGGCTTGTAAAAATTTTGCACTCTACATTTTTTATTGTTTGAATTTCTTTAACTGTAACATACTTTTATGAAAAAACTTTATAAAAATGTTGAGGAAATTTTTTTATATCGGATTAGATTATAGGAATTGGATCGGCTTTCAGGCAATGTATTGGATATAAAAAATATCGGACCATCACTAGTTGTCGAGCAACAATATTCCTAACAACATCAATAATCACAATTAATAAAGGTTCCAGAATGTCGTAATCAGTTGCTCCCAGAGAAGTGACTGGTTATTCTCATCTCGCATGTCTGCGTTCAATTACTAATGCATCCATGCTGTGCCTACTTCATCATGTGCTCGAAAAGACCACCATCAACCAAAATTCACATCTCCAGTCGTTTGGCAAGAGATGAAAACATGGAGGTAACCATTACCCTCGATGGTGTAGTACATGTTTCAACGATACAATGCTTTAGGTCACCTGGAGTTGTTGGGACTTGTTGGTAACCTTCTTCTTTCCTGTACCCCAAAGACAAAAGTCAAGTTAGGTGAACGTGCTAACCATGGAATGATGCCTCCGTGTCCAATCCACCAGCTGGAAAAAAAGTTGTTGAGTGTGTTTTTAGCTACAAGCGAGTTGTGTGCAGAACACCCATCATACTGGTACCACATACATTGACGTATTTCTAGAGGAACATCGTCAAGGAGAGATGGTAGCACTTCCAAAATAAATTATGAGTAATTGTTTCCATTTAATGTATCCTCAATGAAGTAGGGACCAATCACAAACTGACCAATCAACATACACCAACATTTACACTCTGCTGTCTCTGGTGTTCCACCTACCTCAGCCAACGTAAGTTCTCAGTTGACCAGTAATGTATATCCTCACGTTTACATTGCCATAATTGCTTAACTTGGCTTTGCCGGTAAAAATAACTAAGTGGAGAAATTGTCTGTTGTCCCACATTTTCAAATTAATAGCATGACAAAATTTTACCCTCCTGGCATAATCACGCTCATCTAGATGCTGATGAAGTGATACGTGGTACGGATGAAATCTACACCGTTGTAGAATGCGAACACCACTTGCCTGATTTATTCTCGAGATATTCACAAGTTCTGTTGGGCTCACATGTGGATTGTGGGCACCTGCCACCAAGAATGTTGGTCGCCTCCATTTCCCCTGTTGCTGGTTTGTGTCTGCTTCTCACCAGAGTATTCCAGTTCCCACCTACCATAAGTTTCCTGCAAAGTCTCAGTGTCATTCCTGACAGACACTGTTGTGATGGATACCTTTCTTCGTATAACACTACCACTGCCGCCACATTTTGTTTACATTCATTGTAAATTAGAAGCATATTAAGTTTTTCCTAGTTGGTGCACGACATTTTCCTTTAGCTTCACCAGAACTCACAAATATGATACAATGGTTACATGCATTCAATACCTGTGTTAGCACATGTGTCACCTGTGTATATTCTGTACCATATAAGGCCACTTTTTGACAGCTCCGCAAAAGTAGCGCCACTGTTTACATCTGACTACATATCCTTCCGCCATCAGCTGGTCCGTCACGTCGGGGCTGTATTTTTTATCAACACGCTGTCAGCTAATTGACTTCTCATTGTACTGTAATGCTAAACAAATTTTAAGATATTTTAAGACGGACATCTGTCTAAAAATATAAGTAGGTTATAAAAGTAACAATATAATATGTTAGATATTGATAACTCTTTTTTAATTTGTCCGAGATAGTGAATTTGTGTTAAAATTTGCGAGATGGTCTCTTGTATCTGTTATTACACTTCGGACGTTATAGCTAATATATACGAGTTGGAAATATGTGACGTGGAATAACGTTAGAATTGCTTAAAAACTATTCACGTGCGTCTACGGAATCAAGGAGATGGGTTTCGAGAGAACAATATTGCGTATAATTTGCGTAGACGAACGATTACCGGCCGAATATAAATGACTTGTACTCCAAATCGTTGTAGATGAAATATATGTTACTTTAAAAATTATGCAGAGCTCGTGGAAAAATGTAACTATTGGCATACGTTTGTAAATTCGTTATATATCGCGCAGGAAAGAGGTTCATTTCTGGCTGGTAATAGCTTGCAGAATATCCAATAGATAGCGCGCAGCACGTCACAGCGAATTTTTGAGTAACTCTCTTTATGATCAACAGATAACGTATTTTTTAAAGTTGATAATTCTTATGTTCCGGGCTGGAAATATATTTCAAATTCGTGTCGTTTCGTCAAATTATTAGAAAAAAATAATTCAACAATATTATGCAATATTTCTGTATGCTTTTGGAATTAATATCATGGACGTGTTGAAAGCAAGGTTTGAGATGGATGATACCACGTGAAAAAGCTTTCTGAAGTTAGCACAACTTCAGAAAACTTTTCCACGTCGTATCGTTCTATTGTACATTTCATTTTGATCACCTAAACATAACTACATTATCACGAAGTTTAGTTTTTAACGCTAACAACCATTGTTTTGTGACCTCGTAAAATAAAATGTATTAATAAATCTACGAACTCTTTCTTATCCGTGTATATTCTGCTTTTCTGATGTGCATCGGCAGTGCACTCAGAATAGCAAACGTAATTTTAACTTTTGTTCGTTCGTGCATCAGCTGATACAGGATTTTGTAAATGGCGCTTTGTTTGTTTCGTAAACGTTAAGTTGCCACTCACTGACTGTCAGAAAGTGGCATTCTTATACGGTATGGACCATAGGAACACTCCACTGCACATACCAGCAGATGATGCAATCTACCCCGCTACAGTCAAATGTATACACCTATGAACACCCTCTTATATCTCAAAAAGTGCTCATCAGATTTTCAAAATAATTACATCACTAAACTCACCGCTTAATAACATGTTAGGCTATTGGGAGAAATGGGTATATTCCCATTTAAAAAACAAAGTTGATATTGATATTTTAGTACATAATTACATCTTGGAATATACAAGGTTTCACGAGTCCCGTAGTGACATTTACGAATTCGAAATCAAAATTTTGACACCTTCAGTGGTTTGGAAGGTATTTGGGGTAAACATCTTACCTGAATAATTCTGTATACTACTTCTATGGCACCAAACAAATAGCTGGTATTTATTTTTTCTGACTAGGTGGTAAACTTATTTATTTTTTTAAATTTTTTTTTCAAGAAAATGGAGATTTGAAAAAAAAAAAAAAAAAAATTTCCTCTTAATACTGGCACCCAATCAAACCCTCACAGTTTCCGGAAATAGAGTCGTTAGCAAGAGATGGTCATAACGATAGGTTTAGGACCTTTTTGAACTAATTTTGATCTTACATGTCAAAATGTGCAATTTTTCACATTAAGTCTATGTTCAATTGTCTCTGGCGCAAAAATTACAAGTTTTTTAATTAAATATAAATTTATTTTAATAGGCATATATCTTCTGAAAATATTTATACCATAGAAGGCTATATGGACCACCCTTTGTTGAAAAAAAAAGATTAAACGTAGTACAATGTGTAACTTTCAGCAAGTGCAAAGTGCATTTTCGTTGACTTAATGCGATAAAATTAGAGACTTTATTGTTGAAAGCTAACTTATTATTATAAATATATTACACAGGTCTCCCTGACTGTAAACACCCTGAGCATGGACATGCTTAATCTGGTAGGGAGAGGTGAGGGCTAATGGTTTGCCATCCTCCTCTATCGACCGGTCAGCAAGCGAGACCAATACAGATCACCTGATGCTTTACAGATTACACCCACGGATTGTTTTCACTTACTGATTGCCAGGGGATGTAATATCCTGCAGATGTACCACAATAAATTGTAAAAGCTACATGTCTTGAAGGATTTTGCAAAATTTGCATCAAAGTAATTATTTATGTCAAAGTAAGATGGTCAAGGTAAATCATATTAACTTCATAGTTGGCATGCATTATCCGGGCACTCGGCATTGACGGTTTCGACCAACCACGGTTGAAAACATTACAAATATAGTTCAAAATCATACTTAAAAATTATTGCACATTGTGCACCACTTGCTTGCCCCACTGGGTTTTATCTGCCTGCAGCTATTTTGTATGCTCGAGGCCTCAAAAAGCACAAGTTGTACAGACGACTTGCTCACTCATTACTTGCCTCATCACCCCTACGTGAAAGGCGCTCAACCGGCATGCAGTCTTTCCGTCAGCAACTCACCTGAACATGAAATCAAGCAGTGATCCTATATTTTTATGGCATATTATTAAAGATAAAAGTGACGCCTGACTGCTATGCGGTTGCGTTGCACGGTCGTACGGGAACAAGGTTTCCAAGGATGTCAGGTCACAGAGGCACCCAATATTGAGTGAAGCTCTTACTCTTAGTGTGGTGGAGTTTGGAGCAGCTAGCGCTTGGATTTCATTGGTCCCTTGGGGAGGGTTGGACAGGCAGGCCATCTACTCGGAACAAAGTCTGGTAGAGCGAGCTGAGGCCTCTTGATGGTTGGGGTGAGTGGAGTCAAAAGCTTACCTTTCAAGTCCCACCCGGGGTTGGCTGGTTAATGGTGTGTGCTGGTTTGAGGCTGCTGTTTGTGTCTGGACAGTAGTCTGTAGGGGCTCCCAGTTGTGGTCCCTCGGTGTCTACAGGGCTTGGGCGGCTGAGTTGGGGGTGTGCTGGTTCTGGCAGCTGGAGATGAGGTGCTGGTTGTTCCTGGGGCATGTCTGGGCGATATCCAAAGTCACAGGCAGACCCAGTCTTCTGTGGGTTATTGTTGGATATGCTTCTCCTGGGATCTTGATGACCGGACCGAAGAGTCTGGTGGGATGGACTGTGAGGTGAGGCCCTTGTCAGCTGACTAGTGGCTTGCACTACCTCTTCGGGAGTAGTTAATGTTAATGCTGGTTCACATTGGTTGCCCAGACTGACCAGCTGAGAGGACAGCAGCAGCCTTGCAGTCGCTCCACTGTGTACCTCTTCTGTGGGTGAACGGCATGGGTGGGTAGGTTCTATGGTTCACGTCCTCAAGGATGGGGCAGGTGACAGTTCCCTAGCTAATCAGTGCCCAGAGGTTGTTAGGTCATGTTTTGTCAGGCCTGTCACTCCATCCAGCGGATTAATACCGGTGGATGGGTGGATTAACTGACTCATATTTGGAAAGATTGTTAATACTGGTGTCACTGCTCCTCCATTCAGAGTGTCGCTTAGCAGGGTTTGAGAGAAGGTTACAGAGCTCACCCTAAGAAACCACACATAGAGGTTAGACCATAACATATTTATTCCAGTAAGAGTAAACCCAGTGGCCCATACTATCTCCTAAACTTGTCAATGGCTTCACAATCTACAGAAATTATGTTAAAGACAAGTGAATGAGCCTGTCGGATTAAGAGATCAAATAGACTTGACTGTTCAATAAAAGAATACTACAGTCTCAAACTGAAGGCATAGTGCAGGTTCTGAAGGTACTCTGGGTACCACATAGCTGTGTTAGGATGACGTGAATGGTTGAGGGTGCTGATAGACTCTCCGCGCTCGAGTTGGTGAGTAGAATCGCCGGGGTCTTGTGCGGGTTGCTGGTCGCTGGAAGGTGGCTGATCACATTGCAAGTGGTGGCTCCTCAAGAGGAGGGTAGGCAGAGAGCTTCAGCCAAGGTGAGCTGAGGTGAGCTGTGGGAATGAACTCTCGTTCCTCGGGGTTGCATAGCCTTATATACACCTGGCCGGGATGTCATCTGCTGGGCAGGCTTATGTCACTTTGTCCGAGAGTCAACCGTCGTCTTCAAGTCATCACTGCCATTCGCAGTGCTGTTGAGAGTGCTACTCTGCACGACTCCGCCTCGCTGACTGCCAGCACAATGGAGCCGCTGCACTTCCAGTTACCTAGTAGCCCGCCTACAGTTAATTCGAGTACGAGTACCGCTGACTTGAGTCTGCCCTCACCCCTTGCACTGCCGCATCTTCCGAGACTAGGTAAATTACCAGTTAGCAACCTAGGATCGACCCTTCAGGCCTCAGACAGGTTACAGGCTGGTTTATGTGTGTTTGATAGAGCAATCAATAAAATAGGCATAAATCTGACTTGGTTGAGCCAGCCAGTCAGCTGAACGAGGAAGCCGCAGCCTTCGTACCGCGGGTCACTAACCCCTGGCCCACTGACCCAGTGCTGCCCGCAACACAAGCTGAGCCTCACTACGGGCCGCCGCAATGTAGTGTGCCGCCTTGGCATGCTTGCCGCATGAGTATCGAAGGGAGGCCCAGGCGTTACAAGGAGATGCCATGGTGCCGCCCTCCCACTTACAGCTGGCTGGCTTCGTAGAAGAAAGACAACTCTGTGTGTGAAACAGTCCTTCAGCAGCACCACACCCGCTTAGAACCTCTGCCTCACAGTGGTAAGCAATATTGTAATTATTAATGTGCTTTGATGAGCTGTATTAAATACAACATACATACATATAAGTACTTGTTTAATAAAAATGTCCCCTTTTGTTCTTCACTTGCTGTAGGTATATAATACTGTGTAATAAAGTTAACGATACCAGCTGATAACTGGCAGTGGATGTCCAGGAACTGACAACATGCACGCAACAGCGCGGTGACACCACACCACCTGTTGCGAACAAAAAATGTTTCCCTCTACCTCTCCTTTTCATTGGATATTAATTCCTAACAACTCTATGCTTCGAGGGCACAGTTTTGCAAACACAGTGCAGTTTGGGAAGATGGATGACCTACATTACACTTCCACTATCACTGTTGCGTTTACCAACATTACAAGTGTTTAGAGCACAGGTCCAGCTGTAAATAAAAGAGGCTATGCTGGATGCTATTTATTTACTTAACTTTCAAATAAATTTGTGGCGTGAGGAGGCTTCTTTAATGACTTGGTGGTAGTGCTGATTCCTGTTTGGTTTAGTTTTATTTTATGCACTTTCACAGTAGATACTGTTTAATGGGCGACATTAAGCTGACCGGCTTTCCACTCATTTGATTAAAATTGCAAGTCTGTACAAAATAAAAAAAAACTGTGTTGGTCATTAACAATCATTCACAAAATAAAGTAAAAAAAATTACCAAATTAAACTAAAAAAAAAAAAAACTGTGTGGACCGAGTAATTGCCAAACAGTAATCAAAACCAAGAAAAATCCAAAAAATGCGTAGAGAGAAAGAAGATATTCACAACCATCACAGTGGCAAGATTAAGTGTGTGACCTATGATAGCAGCATCGTCCATGGAAGCACAATAGCCTACTGAGGGGGAAGGGACAGGCAGAGTCAACAGGTATTGGCTAGCTGACAGCCTAGGGAAAGAGCGTAGTATTTATTTTTAAATAAGCCTAACTTGCAGTACAGTGATTGTAAAGAGAAGCGCAATGTATAACCACCAAAAATTGCAACAAACTTATTTTTAAACAGAACTTTTTACAGTTCCTCAAAAATGGGTTTTAAAAGGGAAGGAAATAGGAAAAGGGGTAGCAAGAGTAAGTTTCTAATGTAGTAACAAATTTTTGAAAGTACAGTACACTCACTCATCAGGGAACTGATTGACGTAGGTGAGGATGGAGCCATTCTTGTACCCTGCCTGGTTGTATTCTGGCAGGTCCATGTACCGCTCCGTGTACCCAGTATCGTACAGTGTCCAAGAGGTCACTGGTGCACCTGCTATCGCCAACTGTAATGTACATTCAGGCACTTAAAAAGCAAACATGAGAAGAACCAGATATGTAAAAATATACAGCCAACTCTTGATTCTACAACCCTTTAAGGTTACTGGGCAAAGGGTAGTTACTCAGCCAGGGTCGTTACTCCTAGGGTCTTAGAATTGAGAGTTGACTGTAGATACTATACATTTTCAGAAAGCATAGTTAAAAATTTGGCACAAAACCTAAAACTCTTCAATTTTTCTCAACACCATCCATGTATTTTTTTACTGATAGAGGCCAAAAACTAATTTGTTTAGACAAAATAGGTCAATTTGGACAGAAAAACTGAACACAGCATGAATGTGCAAAAACATATGCATTACCACACATGACATTAATAACACATAAATTCTCAACAATCACACAGATGTTAATAGATGAACACCATAAAAGGGTAGTTATAATACACTGGTTTTTTTAGTAGTAAGGAGGAAAGCTGGGTAAGGACAAGAATGGTGGAACTCAATTAGTGGAACAGTAATGTTCAAAAGGACTACTTCATAACAAAACAATGGCAAGATGAAAAGTTGTGAAAATACAGGTTCAAACTGACGCATGACACGTAGGGGCTAATATATTTTCTTGACCAAGAATCATGACGTGCGACTCAATGTATATCAAATCTACTGCTTATTCAATAAACGTCCCTGTGTGTGTGTGTGTGAGGGGGGCGGGGGGTTGCAAAAGACAGGAGCCAAGAGAATCTCTGTTGTATTTGTCATGCCCGTGTAGGTGGGATGCCTTGTTTAAGAAGCATTCAAGCCATAGTACAGCACGTTTGACGAACCAGCAGGAATTCCCAATCATAAATGAGGAGAGATAAAAATAAGTAAATAATAATAATAATAATAATAAGCCCAAGCACACACACAGATTCAAATTCCAAAGAAAGGAATATGCAGAAGTAGAAACTTAAAAACATTGCGCTTTAGCAAGCGTCAGCTACTCACCTGTCGAACACAACAACCATTCCCAGCCTTTTACAAACAACTGGTGCATGGGCAGCTTGGCTGCGCCGACGAGGAAGCCCGAAGCACCTCCAGCAAATGAATACATATAAGATGATATAAGGCTCCGCAAAAATTAATCGGCAGACAGTTACGGGCAGCTTGCCTCAGCACCAGTTGTGCTGAAACTCTCTGCCAACTCCTCCCCCTGAGGATCCACCACCGAAGGGCAACCAGCCGCCCTCCAATCAGCGTCCGACCACTAGCCGCGGTGCTCCAGTGGTACCGTCTACCAACTCTGGCATCAAAAACACAGCAGCCCAACAACCTCAACACCAGACGTCGGACAGCACCCAAAGACATCTCAAGCACCATCTTGGGAGACGTCATCAACTCACCTAACCTTAACCACAGCCAAGTGGTACCCCAATCCACTAAGGACACACAGGATACCCCAAGTCGAGTTCTAACCTTAAATAAACATTTACAACCATATATACGAAACGAATATAACCACTGTGTATGATTTATTGGGTGTTATTCTGCTATCCTTCTCCAACTGTTTAACATCACCACTTTAAGTATTGCCACTCAGGGGAAGGGCAGGAGACGTCATTACTAATAGATTTTCCAACCATAGAGCAGTACCATAAGCCATCTCATAACCAAGGACAGTCCACACGTTAGTAAACACACACCTTAACAGGCCACCCACACTACGTACCAGATACGGCACGGTACCAAGAGCATACTACAATAGAGCCCCCTCCTCTCCCTAATAATACTGCACGACAAAAAGTTTAGGCTAGGCAAGTCAGCTAATCCACTCCACCACTGCGTATAGACCCACTGCAAGGTGCAACAGGCCTGACAAAGTAGTGACCTAGCCACCTCTGGGCACATTTTGTTAGGCTACTGTCTCCTGCCACCACCTGGGGTGTCCGAACAGTAGTACCTATCCTTATATAATGTTCACCCATAGAAGGGGCACACGGTGGGGCGAGCGTAGGGCCGCAGCTCTCCTCTGTTGGTCAGCTGCTTCATAGTCATACCAACCGCAACCATCCATACCAGCTACCAAAAACATAGGCACAGGCCACCAGAGAATCGGCAAGGCCTCACCTTCCGATAACCTTGGTGGGGTTGTATGGACCCCTGATCCGAACCCCAGAAAAGGCACACCCCTTCATCTTCCCAGCTCTGCCTGGGACAGCAAGTAGCACTGAGGACTAAGCGGGGAGAAACCGCAGTCAATAGGCCATACTCGCAATAACGCGGTTCCACTATATAGACCACCAGAAGGCCTGATGAAACCATGACCAAGCCACCTCTGGGCACATTTTGTTAGAGTACTGTCTCATGCAACATCTTTGGGAGTCCAAACAGTGGTACCTATCCTTGTATAATGTTCACCCATAGAAGGGGTACACGGTGGGGCAAGCAGAAGGCCGCAGCTCTCCTCTGTTGGTCAGCTGCTTCATAATCGTCCAGACCCCAACCTTCTATATCAGCTGCCAAAAGGCGCAGGCTGCCAGAAAATCTGTGAGGCCTCACCTCCCGATAACCCCAGTGGGGTTGTTTGGATCCCTAATCTGAATTCCAGGATAGGAGCACCCCTTCGTCACCCAGCTCCACCTGGAACAGCAGGCAGCACTGGGGACTGACCGGGGAAAACCCACAGTCAATAGTCCATTATCCTCCAGTTATAAGAACCAGTCCGAGCAAGCCTATGCCTTAGGAGAACCAGCTGCCAACCCACCAATTTGAACACAACAGGACTCCGCCTCCCACATCTTGTGTCTTGGACAAGCAGCGGCTTTGACCCAACCAAAAGCCCAGAGAAGACGGGCCTCCTTGGCAACAGATTGTCTCCAGAAAGGGGATAAGGTCAAGTGAAGTAAGACTCCCACCAACCTGAACACTAAAGAGACCCCATCATGTGAGTGAAAAATTTGTCCCTTGTCGACAACCAACAAGACCAGCCTTTCCCAGGGTCCACATCAGGGCAAACCGAGTGACAGTGCAATAAACCTTCAGGTGAAAAACTTTGCCCACGATTTGTGTCACTGATCTGACGCCAAAAGATACCTTGTTCCTGTGTGACCTTGTAGCCTGAACACAAAGCCATTACAGACACGCCACGAGTGACGTCATTTTCCTCGCCACAGCTGCAGCACCCCTCTTAATAAGAGCAGTTATACTGTACAAGCAACAGCACGCCTTCAAACCCACGGTTGGCCTTCCCAAATGTTTCCACCTGCTGCGCTGCAACTTGCTTCGCCACATGTCACGGCCAAGAGAGGAGAGGGGTACTCAGACAGCTTTGGCTGCCTTTGGCCATCTCCGCCAGCTCACCGCTGCTGTTCTCTCTGCGTTTTCCCTCTCACTACATCACGCAACCCCCGCACTGGTCGTGTGCACCGCGTATAAATAGGATTCACAGTCCTCAGTTCGAGGCTGTCTTGCGCCAGTTAAGTAGAACACCATTACTCTGCGCGAGAGTCAACTTACTTCAAGTCGTCACTGCCATTCGCAGCACTGTTGAGAGTTCTACTCTGCACAACACGCATCTCGCTGCCCGTCAGTACACCATAGCCTGCCGCGCTTCCAGCTACCTCATAGCTCACCCGCAGTTGACTCACGATCAAGTACCGCTGACTTGGGGTTGTCCTCACCCCTCGCGCTGCTGCGTCTACAGACACTAGGTCAATTAACAGTTGGCAACCTAGGATCGGCCCTTCAGGCCTTAGTCAGGGTACCGGCTGGTTTATGTGCGCTTGATTGACCAATCAATAAACAGACATAAATTTGACTTGGTTGAGTTGTCTCTTCCAGCACTCTATACTTACAGCATCTTGCTCCTGCTATTTCCTGTTTCGTCACCAGACCTAGTAAGACTCTTCCAGGGATAATCACTATTTGGGAAATGTTTCGAAGTCCAGCTTACGAAGCTTGTCTTCCTGGGCCCCACCCAGAGTAGTTGTCACTTAGACTATTGCCCCTCTAGTAAGTGCCTGGGTTCGCCGGCGACGTCTCGCTCGCCAGGTCACTAGTTAGAAATGATAGACCCAACCCCACTAGGAGTCCTGTTCTACCTTCTCGCTCGCCAAGTAGCCACAAGAACGGACGCCCCTAAACTTGACATTACAACCCTCAGTTTGGTACATGGGTCTACCAGTGACGTCTCACTCGCTGAGCCACAATACTGAAGTCCAGTAGCCAGGCAACCTTCTTCCACCCACAACCAGCACCCTACTCTCACTCTACATCGCACTGTGTCTACCCCTTATAGACCACCCACTATCTGCCTATCTGGTCTCCCCCCCCCCCNCCTCATCATAGAGCTGGGCGGGACAAAGGTGCCAAGCAGGGGTTAGCACTGGCTGTAGTCTGAAGAGTAGCAGTTCCGGTGTCAACCAGGTTTACACCTGGAAGAAAGAGGAGGCTGCTCGTCAAGAGAGGGTCTGCACCCAGCTCGTCAAGCTCAACCATGAACCTCGTCTGGCATGTGCCACGTACAGTATCTTCACTGCCTCCAACATCACAGAAGAAGCCGCCAATCTTAGCAATGTAGGTCCCAAGAAAAACCCCGTTCGAGTGGCGACCACTGCTTCACTGTCACCCAGGAGGGGAAGCACCTTGGCACCACCCTCCAACTGCAATTCTTACTCAGTGTAAGCGTTGAGGCGGCAACACGTCACAAATTCTACACTTGCATAATGGTTGTTATGTTTGATGATGGCAGTACACATTCTTTTACTTGTTGTATGCATAAACCTACAAATTATGGGAAATATGCACCATTTACAGGGAACAGGTGTCAAGTCCCAACTGGGAACTTAACTTATATTAGTTACACTAAAGACATGCACATTAATTTTTATGTCAAGTATTCAATGACTCACTTAATAGTCGCACAACAAGTTTTCTAAGAAATTTTTTAGTATAAAATGTGTGACAATTATGCAATGAAATACGGTACTAAATTAAATTAACTAACACTACACCATATCTACACAGTCACAAGTAAGAGATCCTTCCTCAAGTTACCTTAAATATGTCAGCATGTTGTGCCAAGGCCATGAGACTGAGGTAGCCACCATAGGACCAGCCATGTATCGCTACACGACTCATATCTATAAAACCTAAACTATCAGCTAACCACTGTAAGACTTCAATCTGGTCCGCCAGTTCTACTGTGCCCTGAAACAAATATTATGAACCCTTTAGTAGCAATACTAGTAATCTAAGGTTATTAGCTATCATCTTACTCCATAGCTGAATAACTGTTACTTATAGATAAAAATCCACCAGCATTGTACAAATTACATCACTGAAAAAAATAACTGTTGATGGTGATACTGGTAAGATCATGAAATCACAGTAGTAATATCACACTACCACCAATTTCTTTCTACAAGCAACAAAAAATATTATGTCATTGTTAAATTACATTTTTACTCAGCTAATTTCTGATTAATATTGCTTAAAAATCAGTTTGTCACATGGTTACTTCTCTCACTTCTTTTCAGCCTGAAATTAACGAAGAATAGTGGTACCTACTATATGTAGCATTAAGATCACTACCTCCCACCATGGGAAATACGATAAAATTCCCAAAACACAGAATGCCAGTTTATGTTGCCACTGGGAAGTGGGTTTTCTCAGTATATTCATGTTCCAACTTACTTCGCACAAGAAAGAGAGAGATAAGGAAAGAAACCCTCTCCCTACTATCCCCCTCACTGTACCTCTCCTCTTCCATTTACCCCCTCTCACACTCCCTTTCTCATTGACTATTACCAGAATATTGTGCAAACTCTAACCTCCATCCATTTTGCAGAGACGGCCTTGTTAATTAAGAAGGATTTTCATTGTCTGAGAATAAAAAAATACTTGCAACTTCTGCAAGTAGCAACCAAAATTATATATTTACCCAAGAATAGTCCCTATCTGTATAAACTCCCCCTTCATCTTTTCACTTTATTGTATGCCTGTAAATCAGGACAAAGTTAGGTAGTAGAACTGTGCCATAACGAGTATGGGCTACAATGACACATCCACAATAGCAACAATTTTTATTGTACCGCCATGTTCTACATTAAAAACAGTAAAATCTCAAAATTAATTTCTTTCCCAATTACCGAGGAAATGGTCATTATCTCGCAGGAGTTATTATTTAAATTTAGACAGATTCTGATCCACGTCAAACTCCTATATGCATAAATTGCATTAAAATTAATGTAAGCCATTTATGCCCAATTTTAGTGGCCAAATTACATATTTTGGTTAAATACAGATAAATGATTCCTGTGAATTGATTCATAAGACCTACATGCTTGCAAGATCAAATTGAACTTATTTCAAATGACTTTAACCTCCTGGCATTCTGATGACCTCCCACACTGGCAGAAAATTTTCTTGCAGAAATATTTGGCCTAAAAATGAGGTTAAAAGAAAGATGGTCGCGAGTGCTTGCCAGTGTGGGCTACACTGGTCACGCCCGAAGCTTCCTCTCTGAAGGTTGGCGGTTCTCTGTCAGATGGTAAAAGGTGCTTACAGCTGATAACTCTATCGTGCTCCATCCCCACACTTACAATACTGTGCTATAAACATACCCAAATAAGGGCATCGCACAGAGCTACTTTTATCATGTGCTACCATTGCTACGTATAAAGGCATCGCGCGGTACAGAGCTCTTTCGAACACTGGTGCAAACCCCGTGTCAACTACTTTTTCCACGCGAGCCAAACTGCGCTGAATTACCAACTGCATTTCCAGAAAGTACTGAAAAAGAAAAAACATCTGCAAACATTCTAATGGCCCTTATCACTAATTGTAACCTCAACTATGACTTTAGAAAAAAATAAACACAACACACATACTAACTCTGATAAAACGTCTAAAATACTGAAAAACAATTGCATTCCCTTGCAAAATGCAAAAACCAAAAGAAAATTAACTAAAAATTACTATAAAATCAGTAACGGGATCGGGAATTTGTCGGTACACTAGAAAATTTAAAAAATGTACAAATAAAAACTTAAAATTAATGTATCATGTCAAATTATGTAATTCACAATAAAATATATACTATTACAATTAGGGATGGGTCGAATAACCAAAAATGTCGATTCCGGTTCCGGTGCCGATTCTACAATTTAAATATCGGTTCCAGTATTCGGTTCTATGTATTTTGAATACTTGCCTTTTGCTTGCAACCTTATTAAACCAATGCAGGTAAATTCCATTAAATGTTTTATTTAACAGTTATATAGAAGAATTGAACAATAACAAAGTGTGAAGATAAGTTTTAATGTATACAGATAAACTTGTTGTATTAAATTTATTTAAGGTTAGTAAATATGTAAAAATTATTCTTTTTTTACATTAATATGTGGTGATTGTGATAAATTTTTGAAAAATTCTTTAATTAAATAACTCATGGCCCTCAAACCGAAACATTGTGGCCTGCTGTATGATAATGGTAACCTACAAAGGTTCCTTAAAAGAAGGTCAACAGCTGTGGTGGGCGGCTGGATATCTTATATTTTTTTGCTTCTTTTATGGTGTCTGGGCGGCCCTTTTTTTTTTTGCATCTTTTACACAGTGACTCCCTGTTTTTTTTTTGCTGTGCTGGAATGTGACACCTCAAAAAAAACGTCTCTTCTTCCTCTCTCACTCATGGCCATCCTACCAAACAAAGAAGGCTTGGAGGAATGTATCAATCAGCTAGCACCACAGAGGGCTGAGAGTTAAGTGAGAGAGAGAAGGGAGAGGAGTGTTGATGTAAGAGCAGAGATGAGATAACATACTAATCCCATACACTTCCCTCCAAACATCAGGGAACAGTTTACGACTACCACTCCTTAATTGTTTTTCCCTGTAAAGCATGCACCCCAGAAATCTTTTCCTTTATGTTGGGAAGAAAGGGCGCACTATACATGAGAAAATACCATAGTTATTTTTGTAACAACAGAGCTTTGCCATTGCTGTGTAGAACCAAGAACCGAGTAATTGTTGTTAACCTTAAACCGGTTCCGAGTCAAACCTCAAGAACCGGTATAAATTGGAACCGAAGAAACAAACCGACCCATCCCTAATTACAATACATAAAGTTAAGTTTTGACACTACAACATAAATACTGTAACAAATAATTTAAATCACTTCGTTTTCATGCAGAAAAACCAGTTCCTCTACATGCTCTGATGAGAGCGACATTCTTTTTGGTCCAACAACGTTTCTGGCAGACGAGAAAACACGCTCACTAGCAGTTTCTGTGACTGGAATACCCAGATAGCGCATAGCCACTTTGCATAAATTAGGAACCGTATTGCAACCTTTTTCTTTCCACCATTTTAGTGGATCATCATTTCTTGGGATGGTAGCCATATTTAAATAACTTTCGATTTCAGAGACTGTGGCAAGAGCACCAAAAGCACACCATAAAGAAGTGGATTTTGGTGTAGTTTTACACACCGGAGGTGTTACTGAAAGTTAAATTAAAATTGTGCATTAGTTTAGGCATAGCACATCTTCCAAGAAACTAAGACTAGTACATTTTACCTACTGGCATACACTTTTATACAAAACTGTTCTCAAATATTTTATCATCAAGAGACATCAGTTAAGGATACTGTAAGAAAATTAATAAAATACTAAACATATCTGGTACAGGTTTTTGATGGTTTCATTTGCTCCACTTTTCTATCTAGTGTGTTCTTTGCTAGAGTCCTTTCTTCAGGAGTGACAATCACAGCCTTAAACCTGGAATCCACCAGAATGGCTGTGTAATAGGGCTCACTTCTTTCGTGTGAGGGGAATCAGGTCTTAAGAGCCATAAGTAGATGTAAATAAAATACTCCTCTAGGTCCTACTTTCCCATGTTCTTCAATGCACGTATTCAAGCACGATGTTATTGATGCTGATGGTGTACATTCACCACAAAGCTGAACTGTTGTATCATGCAGTGGCTGCAGTATTTCTACATAGCAGTCGATCACATTCCACTTGCTCACCGTTAGGTTGTCCATATTGAGTTCTGGTAAGTGACGAGAGAGTGCACTCTTGTTATCCAACAGCCTCTTTAACATCAAAAACTCTGAATTCCAGCGAGTTGGACAGTCTTGTATTAAATTTGTCACAGGAAGACAAGAGTTCTTCCTAAATTTGATGAAGCTGCTCAGTTGCTCTTGCGCTGTGCTTGTACCGCCCAACAATAGACCGTGACTTTTTTAAAACTTCACAGATGTCACTACTTTGTTTAACAGCATTGTGCAAAACTAATTGCAGTGTATGGGCAAAACACTGTAGTTTGTTAAATTTAATTTTACAGAGTGACAGCCCCAGCTTGAACTTCCGTCCATTATCACTCACAATGTATAACTCTACATCATCTTGTAAATTTGCTAGGTTCCATTCGTCCAAACATTTGTGAACTTTTTCACCGATTGCTTTGCCTGTGTGTCCTCCAGGAAAGCTGTAGCATCCCAGGCAATATTTCTTCACACTGAAGCATCTAACAAAATGGCATGTCAATGAGACGAAGGCTTCATTACTGGCAGTGAGTAGTTCATGAAATTTTTTGTTTTCAATGACACTATACGGTAACATGGCACTAGCTATCCTCTCACCTATATTATCTGTTATTTTCGTAGCCCTTTCGTGAGTAGATGGCCACTTGTAAGTGTCATCCTAGCAAAGCTGTTTTTGGCTTGGTTCTGCTGCTTCATTTAGGATGTCAATTTGCGTGTCCCTGCCTGGTTTCCATGTTTTTCCCATTTTATCAAGTTCACTTTTGAACACAGGATGTTGAGAAATGTGTCTTAGAAGGCCAGATGTACTACCAAAATTTGTTTTCAATACTTTAGAGCAAGCCTTGCATTTTCCTGACACATTGTCTGGCATTTTTTTCGTAATGATGTCAAATAGGCGCTTTGAATTTCTCACCACTATTTGTTATATCCATATTACTTCAAACGAACTACGTAAACAAACTGTAGAGTGAGTAAATAAAACATTAAAAACAAACTCAAAAATAATATTTAGTAACAAATTAACGTGTCATAGGTATAGGTTACCGCACTACAAATCACACACAATATTTAAACTTTTATTCAAAACTACAAGTTTATTGATAAAAAATAATCTCTGAATAAAAATTTAAATGTGTTACATCATGCAATAAATAACACGTACGGGTGATTAGCAAAAATAAAAACACGAGCAGCACTGTTCCTAACAACGACTATCATTGGGCGACATTACAAGTCATGTGAAGTGCTGGCCAATAAAATACCACCTTAGATGAAGAAGATGTGTCGCGTTCTGCAACTGTTCGACGGCCGTATAACGTACAAGAACAAGAAGCACATGGCCGTAGAAATGCACGATCATTCGAATTTTTATGAGCTTATGTGGAAACGCAATTGCATTCACACCAATTCAAATGTGATTTTAGGTGTATGCGTTTGATATGTCTTTCGGCTCGTGATGGAATTTTTTGGTAGCGTTTCTAAGAAGTTCACGAAATTAAACAAAGTTAATTAAGAGTGCGTGAAAAGTAAGAGACTCATTTCATAGCCATTTCGATTCTTAAACAATACAAGCTTAAAATTCCAAATATTACTTAATGCTTGTGAGCAGTGTGCATTAATTCAGCCGTTAAAATACGTGCAGAGGAAAGTGTATATTCATGCACAACTGAACGCCATTATATCAATAAAAAGTACTTGTGTTTTAAAAATATATAGGGCCTACTTCATGTTTCTATAACAAGTGGTTTACCTTTAAAGCAACGGACAGCAGAAACAATACCATTTGCGAAATGGAAATACCATTTACGAAATGGAAATGCCATTTAGTGGAAAGAGCAGTTATTTATTTTAGGAAGGCACACCAAAGTTCGTTTACATACAACGGCCGATGGCAAACTCTGAATGCATTATATGAGGGCAAATCAAAAAATAAGTTACACTAACTCTCCGCGAGAGCGCGCAGTGTCGTGACCTTGGGCAATGCGGAGAAAGGGACAGTAACTGCTGAGACATCTGATAGGAAGGTTGGTGTGGTTGCCCGTCGTGTTGTGTGTGCAGAGCGGGCTAGGATCAATGGTGCATCAACTGGATGTTCACTCCAAATTAGAGGTGCATGCAAGGATCAGATTTCTACGGGCTAAACGGTTTAATTGCATGGACATTTATCGTCAAATCACTGCTGTATATGGTGAGTGTAAGTGGTGTCAGCAATTTGATGCCGCACGCCCGCGCACACGCCCACATGCACACACACACACACATGCGTGCACTCTCACACTCTCTCTGTCTCTTTAAACAATCATTCAAATTTGACAGGTTGTTCATCATGCATAAATATACCTGTGTGAAACATTGTCTTGATTTCCTGATTGCGGTAAAAAAATGGAATATAAAATATCTTTGAGAATGTGAACATTCTTTTTTAATATTCGCCCATAATAGCTCAATCGGGTTTAGATCCGTGTGACATGAAGGCAGACTAATGACTTCATGACCACGTCATCATGATAATCTCCTAACTTCTGCTTTGATTTGAAATAAGCAAACCATTAGGTACAAGTGCTTCCTCTCCACCAGCATCTACCATAGTTAATCGTAGACCTTTCCTAATTGATTCTGTGATGCCTATTTCTGTATATGATTGCCAACAAGAACTTATGTCGTGGGTAGTATGAACATACGTTTCATCAACATAAACTGAGACCCCACCAGCCTTCCAGTATTCGCGTGTTTTCTCTATATAGCGCCCCCTCCAAGCTGTTGTCTCTGCAAGGCTTTTCTATTACAATATTTTGTATCGATTGGCATTTTTTCCAGCAGAACCCAAGCTGATTCAACAAATTTTGCAAGTATTCCCTGATTCAATTTAAAATGCTGCTTCTTGCAGAGTCTTACTTAACTTTTTCAATGTTGGTACAATTTTTCTCACTGTGTAAAATTCCTGTATTTTTCTTCGCACAGCACCGCATGTAAAATAATCTATTTTGATAACTTTCTCGTGCTCTATTTTCTTCCAGTTAGGCGTAAAAAAAAAACAAACTTGTTTTACTGTTTACCTTGCACTCTGCCAAAATTCTTTTAGCTGTTGAATCTGAAACCCCTGTTGCAGTACTCATTGCTTAAACGACATATGTCAATTTATATGCCTTTTTTTGTTCACAGAGATGCGTTGCAACATTATATATGATCTCGGATGCTTGTACCCACAATGGTTTAACAGACTTAACATGCGACTTAAATGCTGATGTAGATGCCATGAAAAAAAGTACAGCCACCACAAACCTTGCCGGAACAATCCCGTAGGGCCACAAGCTGCGGTGTGACTAATCCCCTACACTACCTGAAGTGCCCATCACGTGACTGCCTGCTGACATTGAGGTCTGCGACAGTTGTTTTGTCCGGTGTCCAAGTTTAGCAAACACCTTTCTCAGCTACTGTTTTTGTCCTCATTAGATTTATTTGCATTGTATGCTAGTTCTGCTATCCGAGAGCAAGTAATATATTTCATGGGCAGCAAATAAGCAGAAAGGGTGATTGCTTTTGCAGGACAACATGGACGACAAACAGCAAAAAATTGCATTTCAAGGGAAGAATCAATTAATTTTCTTGCGAAAATTATGGTCATGATTACTGCCCCCCTGTAGTTNCCCCCGTGTAGTTTACGTGTATCAAATTAAGACTGTTAAGAATTGTTTACATTCAAGAACAAATGTAACTTCATTGTTTTCATTAATAAGCCCATATCCCAACACACTTCATACAGGATACCCAAAATTTTTCTTGTCTCCAATTTGTATAAAAGCAAAATAATTTTCAGAATTGCCACTCTCAAGACTCATCAACATTTGTAATNGCCCCCGTGTAGTTTACGTGTATCAAATTAAGACTGTTGAGAATTGTTTACATTCAAGAACAAATGTAACTTCATTGTTTTCATTAATAAGCCCATATCCCAACACACTTCTTACAGGATACCCAAAAATTTTCTTGTCTCCAATTTGTATAAAAGCAAAATAATTTTCAGAATTGCCACTCTCAAGACTCATCAACATTTGTAATTTTAATTAGGTGGTNATTTTAATTAAGTGGTATTTTTTTTTGGTCCTGCTCATTCTGCTATTTTCACTGTACCTCAAGGAGTAAGAGTACAAATAACTACTTTTATAGCAGCAATAGCAATTGTTACTGCCACCTGAACAACATTAAAAAAATGTGCTTACGGGAATATAAAAACAAATCATCAGAAAAATAGCAGAAATAGTGTTATACTAGTACAATAGCATACAATGAGAAACACTAACTAAATTATACAGAATTGTTAAAAAGAAAAGAATAAATTAATTTGGGAAATAAATTTAACACAAACTTTGTGAGAATGTGAGGGAATTTTATCTGTGTTTCTGCATGTTGTTCCATGATATTGATTGATTGTCTATAATGGCTTACGCCTTGAAATTTCATTCTGTTTCGTACGCCCTCTTGACTAATTCATCTACTGTTTGTGGTTTGGGAAGTGGCAAGAGGTTTTGTAAGTTCGGGAGCAGCATAAGCGTAATATTACGGACGCAACTTGCCTCATTCCCCTCGGGGAAAATCCTGTGATACATTTGTACTATGCGCCTTATAAATATTNGGACGCAACTTGCCTCATTCCCCTCGGGGAAAATCCTGTGATACATTTGTACTATGCGCCTTATAAATATTTTGGCCTTTTCATCGATGGTCTGGGTTTGACTGTGGAATTCGGTTGTTAAGTGGGCTAGCACTTTTATGCCTGAGAATTGGGGGGCGAGGTGCAAACACAGCTGCCTCCACTCAGTAACATTATTCTAAGCTCATTTTTCCATTCCAAGGTGAACACTAATCGGTCCTCGTGGGGTCATCCTGCAAATTCCAGAAACTGGGTACCGTAACTACCCCACGTGGCCATTATACTGCAGTGTGGGACNTATAAAAACAAATCATCAGAAAAATAGCAGAAATAGTGTTATACTAGTACAATAGCATACAATGAGAAACACTAACTAAATTATACAGAATTGTTAAAAAGAAAAGAATAAATTAATTTGGGAAATAAATTTAACACAAACTTTGAGAGAATGTGAGGGAATTTTATCTGTGTTTCTGCATGTTGTTCCATGATATTGATTGATTGTGTATAATGGCTTACGCCTTGAAGTTTCATTCTGTTTCGTATGCCCTCTTGACTCATTCATCTACTGTTTGTGGTTTGGGAAGTGGCAAGAGGTTTTGTAAGTTCGGGAGCAGCATAAGCGTAATATTACGGACGCAACTTGCCTCATTCCCCTCGGGGAAAATCCTGTGATACATTTGTACTATGCGCCTTATAAATATTTTGGCCTTTTCATCGATGGTCTGGGTTTGACTGTGGAATTCGGTTGTTAAGTGGGCTAGCACTTTTATGCCTGAGAATTGGGTGGCGAGGTGCAAACACAGCTGCCTCCACTCAGTAACATTATTCTAAGCTCATTTTCGCATTCCAAGGTGAACACTAATCGGTCCTCGTGGGGTCATCCTGCAAATTCCAGAAACTGGGCCCGTTACTACCCCNGATGCGCGTTTGCATACCTCACACCTGTATAAACAGCCCGGCCTGTCAATTCTTTTATCTGGCCATCCAATACAAATGTGATGAAACATCTGCACACATACCATACAGCGTACCGTATTTTGTGCGCTGCCCCATGCACGTAAGCCAGCTGCAGTACGCAGTCTGGCGTATCCGACATTCCACGTACCGATATTTCAGCTCATCAGTGTACCTGGACTCATCATTCCATCCCAAACAAAGGTAATGGAAGTTGTTGGCAGTGTGTGCAGTGATGACATTTACCCCCGTGCCAAGGCAGGTGGATATATGATACCTTTCTAGTTGATCAGTAATGGCTTCGGCCATTGTGGTAGACGTTTCACTGTGGTCGGCTACACTTGAGTTCGTTTCAGACATACCTGTTGGTTCGTAGTTGAGTGCCACGGGGTGTTTTCAGACTCCCCGAAATCTGATTGGTTATTTGACTCCCTGCTTGATTTGACTGCATTCTTGGGGTTGTGCTGGCCCAGTTCTGCTTTACTGTGCGTAACAAGCAAATCGCGATGGCCCCACGTTGGGCACCACAAAAACACTTGCAGCGTGACGCACATAATTATAACTGCAACGTCATGGCCAGTCAAGGGTTCCATTGTGCCGGGCAGAGGCACGGGTTAAATTAAGCAGCTGGAGCTGGTAATTACTGGCTGTTGATTGGCTTTAAGCCGTGATAAAGAGTCGGGTGTGTGGATTTACTACATGGTTTAAAATCAGGTGTGGGTTTCACTATTCTCCGCGCCATCGGCGTGGGAGCGCTCGCTGATTTACCTATCTGGTTGGTGGCCCAGGGTAGCTACGGGTATTGCTGCTGCTCCAACTGGTAACCAGTTATAGCCCTCTGTCCTAGGGCTGTGGTGGTACTGCGGCTGGCGGATCCCCACNTAAAATCAGGTGTGGGTTTCACTATTCTCCGCGCCATCGGCGTGGGAGCGCTCGCTGATTTACCTATCTGGTTGGTGGCCCAGGGTAGCTACGGGTATTGCTGCTGCTCCAACTGGTAACCAGTTATAGCCCTCTGTCCTAGGGCTGTGGTGGTACTGCGGCTGGCGGATCCCCACGGTGGGCTGCTGGCACTTGACCCTTTGAATTAAGGACTGGTTATGCCCAAAGACACAGGCAACCCTCGTCGGATGTCCCCCACAATAGGATGTGGCTGGCCGCCTCTTTTATGGGGTGGCTGAAATAAGGAAATTGGTGGGAGTGGGAGGTGAGGCCTCGCCAGTTGTCGGGTAGCTTATACTTGTTCCCGAAGGGTTAAGCTGCTGAAGGCATACTGCAATGGATTACAAATCACTTGGTTAGGCTCGTCGGAAGTAGCTGCCCTCTTTGCTCGTCACTTTGCATCCTCTCTATGGGTGAAGGGCATAGGAAGAGGTTCTACAGTCTACCACCTAGAGAAGAGCCGGTCACATAATTCCCCTAACTAGGTGTACTGCCAGCCGGGATGAACCCACCAACATGCTAGCCCCTTGTTCCGACCGGCAAAGATGATAACGCGGTGGATGGAATGGCGAACAAATCAGAATATCTAACCACGTTGTGGGTGTGGTCCAAAAAGGGTTAACCCCCCACCCCCCCAGGTTCAGTCTAGTCACGCCATCGGTGAAGATAGCAATGCAGTGGATGAAGTGAACTGACTGGTCTCGTTGTTTAGCCACCTCGTGGATCAAATCTCTAGTGGTTGTGGCTCTACCGTATGTGCACACCATGTGCCTTTGTGCCCCAGGTCCACAGTATGGGTGGCCATCTAATGTGTGTGTTTCTGACGTATGTGCGCCCGGTTAAGGGAGTCCGCAATACTACGCTAAGTTCGGCAATGTGGTTTTCAACTCCCGGTCTCCTGCTTTTCTCTAGTAGGATGCCATTTACTGGGAATGAATTCATCCCAGAAAGTAAGTACTCAGAGGATAGTGTAAGAGATTGAGTTTATTCCTGTAGGAATAGACCCGGTGGCCCGTACTAACTCCTAACTAAACCAAGAGAATTTGTACCAGAATTAACCTACGTAATCCAGGTGAAGGGGTCCTGGTTATAAGCTAGACAAAAGCAGATGTGTCTAGGTAGCTAATACAATAACTAGATCCTAACTAACTATAATGCTGTTGCCCAGAAGGGACTCGGGGTGTCACCACCAGAGTGGTGGTGAGTGTAAGGGAGGTCGAAGACAGTTCTTTTTGAGGTTGCGGCAGATCTAGAAGGTCTGGTAGGTAAAGTTGGTCCCTCGTGAGGAACGCGGTGAGCAGAGAGGCTCCAACACTAGGAAGTGGTGAAGTGAGCTGCGGTACGTCAGTCAACTGGAATTTTTGGACGGTACGCCTGAGTATATAGACGGCCGGCTGCATGTCCTTGGGTCGGTCGGGAATCTTCCGGTGGAGGTCCTTCCTCAGCGGCACCTGCCGCATTCTCTCGAGTGAAACTGGAAGCATAGTTTTCCTAGTGTGCGGTTTGCATCATACCCGCAAGCTTAGGGGCAGGATTTTATCACTTGGGGGGGGGGGGATGGTCTAGACACACAACATCTGATAAGAGGTGTGAACTGCCTTTCTGCTCTGTTCCAGACTAGCACCGCAAACAATAATTTGTTCTGGGTATGAACCCTCGCTCGGGGAAACGTGACGCCATGTGAAGATGAGGCGGAGTCGTAATTAGTAGTAGTGGCAGAACGCGTCGCATGTCAATGTTAACATTTAAATAATAAATCCTTATTTTCCTGCAAGAAACTACCGTAGAACCCTGTTATAACATTTCACGAAGACCACAAGAAATATCAGCCTTATATAATAGAAAACTTTTTAAGAGGGTAATATTGAATTGCAATACATGTTTGTGGACTAAGAGAAGGTAGTTTATTAAACAGGAAAAGGTTATAAGAGGGGATGTTGTAACAGAGTTCCATGGTAGTGAAAATATAGTTTGTGCTCACGAAAACTAGCGTGGCATGCTGTGTTCAGGCTATTTATTTTGCGATAAGTGGCGGACCTATATGTTTGTCTAGGGTACAATTTCTCTAAGGCGACATCATAATATTAAAATAAGTTAATACTTAATTTTAAGAAAGTCTTTTTCATTCTGAAAAAAGATTGAATAACACAAGTTTTGAGTTTTTGAAGGGTCACAGTCAATCAAAATAAGTAAAATTTGATCATACAAGCACGTAGATGTTACCAGGGGCCCTTGATGCACCACAGGCGACACCTGATATCACTCTAGCCTTTACTACAGTCATGACTCCCCCCTGGTCAAGTTTGGTTAACCATACACGCCACTGAACCATCATGATGCAAGGATAGAAAGCCTGCAGAGCTGCTGCTGCCGCCTGTATCCTGTTGCCTGCATCACACCGCAGTTTTCTACCCCTCTGGCCACTGCAGAGGAGGCCTAAGTTACCCAGCGTTCAGGTGACTTAGGCCATCTTTGCTGCTCTCTCTTCGCCCTGCCTGTGATCCCTTCGCTTGCCCAGGAGCCCAAAGTATATACAGTAGAGCACCCCTCAACCGGAATCGTCGGGGGAAGGGCTATTCCGGCTGTGGGAAAATTACGGTTAAGAGAAATGAGGGTGGGATGGTGTGAAAAATAGCACATTTTTAGTCTGAACTCGTGTATATGTGGCATATAATTTTAACTTAAGAAATCAATGAGTGTAAATTATTAGTTTTATCCTTAAAGTTACAAAACCATTAAAAAAA
>NQII01000697.1:773241-823243 GCA_002778355.1 Clitarchus hookeri
TTTTTAAAAAAAAAAAAAAAAAAAGTGGGGCGCGGCTTATTTACGAGATATTGGCATATAAAATGGTTTCCCCCTAAACCATGTTCAGATATTTGTCAACAAACAATACGCTTTAATGTTTTAATTTAATTTCTAAGGAAGTAAAAAAAAAAATTTTTTTTTAAATTATGAATAGCTAATCACTTGTGTTTAAACACGTATGGGTTGCAGCATACTTTAGCCTGCCTGCCCTAGACAGTTCTGCTTTGTATCACCTCCAGCCACCATCCAGCTTGCGCGCTTCATTTCTCTTTTTTCCTCGCTTGGCGTCCTTTCTTTCCACCACCACCACCACCCCCTTCCCTAGGCCTCAACCGCAGTCGCCCAGCACCAAGCAAGCTTGCTCGCTCCCTTTCGTTTCTTTCTCCCTCCTTCCTCCTCTTTTTGTTTGTCATGCTGTCTCTCTTTCTCTCTGGTGGAATGAGACAACCAGCAGTAGCTGTGTGTGTGACGCAGCACGCACACATGCACCATACCATTGCCTGACCGGCAACAGCCGGCCGAGCTGGCAGACTACGCACGGCGCACTTGCTCCGCAATTTAAACGCAGTGTTGAGGCATTTTGACACAAATACAAAAGTTTTATTTACGCGGAATACTGCGCTGTTGCCACTTTTCAGCAGGCGGAGGCCAGGCAGCATGGGAACGATAACATTCAACGGCAAATTTATTAGTTTGACATTGCCATAGTTTGCTGTTGCCGCACTAGCATGACGAGACCCGGCAATATTTTTTCTAAACCTGTTATCGCACTTCTATCCCATTTTGCCCAGATTCCCCAAACACACTTCCACGAGTTGGCACAGACTTTCCCCCTTTCGCCCTCNGCACGCACACATGCACCATACCATTGCCTGACCGGCAACAGCCGGCCGAGCTGGCAGACTACGCACGGCGCACTTGCTCCGCAATTTAAACGCAGTGTTGAGGCATTTTGACACAAATACAAAAGTTTTATTTACGCGGAATACTGCGCTGTTGCCACTTTTCAGCAGGCGGAGGCCAGGCAGCATGGGAACGATAACATTCAACGGCAAATTTATTAGTTTGACATTGCCATAGTTTGCTGTTGCCGCACTAGCATGACGAGACCCGGCAATATTTTTTCTAAACCTGTTATCGCACTTCTATCCCATTTTGCCCAGATTCCCCAAACACACTTCCACGAGTTGGCACAGACTTTCCCCCTTTCGCCCTCCAGACATACTCAGACATAACCTCTCTCTTTGTCCTGGGGACTGGTATGTGGCGATAACCCTGCCTTGTTGATCACCACTGGAGAGGAGTGATTAGCTGCTGTAGAAATATTCAGTGGCTTGTGGGCATAATCTCGCCCTACATGCGGACTCGATAGGGACTTGCTGTGGAGGTCAGCCAAGCGTGCAACTCGTGAACCTTTAAATGGAGAACTGGAATGCCTGCAATAATCTTTCTTGCTTCAATATCCTGGGAAAGTAGAGACACGTTGTGTGGGGCACTGCACCATTAAGGAAGTAATTGACCTCTAGGCGGCCGTCCAGGAAGCAACCCCTTCAGAATTCCTGCTATTTCATTAAAAAACCACCCTTGACACTCTAATGCCTCATCATAGGACTGGGCAGCTAAAAGCTGTCAGGCAAGCCTTGGCTCTGGCAAGGGAGGTTGTGGAACCAGAAAAGGGGCCAGATCCGCTACCCAGCAACCTTTTGCTATAGCATANTTGGCTCTGGCAAGGGAGGTTGTGGAACCAGAAAAGGGGCCAGATCCGCTACCCAGCAACCTTTTGCTATAGCATACATGGGAATAGAGTATCAGGGAGAGAATTATTGTAACTTGCTTCAACGTCCCCCGAGTTCTCTCTACACTCCTGCCTACACGACTAAAGCCAAGTTATAATGTTAAACACACCTCTGCACCCGCCTTCGTTGCCTTGAATTTACATGAGACGTTTGCTCTCACCCACTCGANTATAATGTTAAACACACCTCTGCACCCGCCTTCGTTGCCTTGAATTTACATGAGACGTTTGCTCTCACCCACTCGAGCACACAACCTGTGATTCGACCTGCACCGCCCGCACAGAGAGCAGTCATCTGTCGTGACCAATCGAAGGCTGTTCCCCTACTAACTCTCCCCATAAGCAGCACTCCTGCATCGCAGTCCTTAGGGGAGAAAGTTACAACTCAACCTGTCTGTCAGAGGCAACCCAGAACAGGTAGGGCGTAATCCCCAATTGGGGAAGAAACCCGGCTACCTTCATATGGCATTCTATCGGGAATGCTTCGGGCTTTGGAGACCATGGAGTTATTTCTTATTTCACTCTTTAAGTGGTTATTTGAAATCTTGGTACTGCCTTACCAAGGGTCACGAGGCTCACTCCCAGGTGCTTCCTGGTCTTGCTAACTCTACCTAGAGCTTCGCGAGACCCCATGTAGTAAGTCAAGCAATAACTTGACGCGTAACTAGCTGACATGGATAGGTCTGACATCTAGTTTCTCCCTAGCAACTAGGAAGCAGCATTCCGTCAATAAGNGCGTAACTAGCTGACATGGATAGGTCTGACATCTAGTTTCTCCCTAGCAACTAGGAAGCAGCATTCCGTCAATAAGGTATTCCCCCACTCACCCTACTTGTCCGGTCGAGCTGGGCGGGCAGGAATCTCTACGATTTTCTGTATGGCGGGTGGTGGTGCCGGTCTTGACGATTTGGTAGGGGCCTTCACTGGCACAAAATTTTGAGCAGCCAAATAAACTCTTATTGGATGAGTGGTGTCTCTAGTGACATAACCTGCTAGGATTTACGCCTCTTGACTGATGGTACTTGAGCCTGTAGCAACTCAGGAAGAGGACCCCCTGCTCCTCCTTGGAACATTTGAGTGAGCGATGTGACAGCTACTGAGCACCAATTCCTCTCAAACTTACAGCATTAAGACTGCTACTGAACTCAGATGAGTGGCGTGACCTGCTCGGAGTCCAAGTCCTACAGCAACCTCACAGGTATTTGTTTTCCTCAAGCCTATGAACCTAAAAATATTCTCTCCCCCCTTGCCGTACTGGTGATCATAGGGGCAGCATTAACTGCCTGCAACCAGAACACCAAATTCTAAGTGGGATCACCCTTCAGCGGATATTTAGTTCAATACTAGATTGCGGCGATTGTGCGTAAGCCTGGAAATACTTATGCAGAAGATACACACAGTAGGCAAAGTGATAAAAAGAAGTTGGAACAGAAAACAGATTCACTCGACCAGAAGAAGTAGCTGGTAGATATAGACTTTTTCCATCAGGAGACGTTACAATAGATATATCTCCGACCTGTGGCTCAAATAACACCTTAAGAACAGAGGACTGGTTTTCCAAGCTTTTACACCATAGGGTGGTATCAAGGAGCAATCAAGAGACCATGAGGCAAGAGCAAACCCAAAATGCTAAGACCGGCACGGTCATGCCACTTGGGGCGACAACTTGGAAATTCATCAAACACTGCTCTGTAGCAAGGGCACAGTACATATCACAAAAGTTTTAATTTAGGCTACAACCACAACTCTAACAAAGGTCTAGCAGAGACAAGCGATAGCTAAAGCATGCAGCTCACTCAATACAGACGCATCAAGGCGTGTGGATTGCCCGCTTCCAGGCGGTAACTGAAACTTAGCAGCATGTAGACATCTTTAAAACAGGAAGAGAGGCATAATGTGTGATGGTGCTCTGCATCACAGTAGCCTAAGGGTGCTCTAGAGGCAAAGGCTATATATGGTCAACCAAATGCGCTCATGGAGCATCAAGGATTTTTGTTCACAGATCAGTGGTTGCTCTTTACTACATACTTAAGTTCCAATGTCAAGTCAATCGCCGGCAACTATACACATGGAGCATGTGGCATATGATATAGCAATGAGAGAAAATATGGTCTGAACAATTTTTGTATCTCATAAATTGCAGTATTTTATCCATGCCCAACTCAACCATCTACTTGAAGATTAAGTTCAACAAAACCTTCTATTGCAAGATTACTTTCTACAAATACTACCACACTAACAGTAAATAGGTAATGAGTTTAGCTATAGCCTAAATTAAAGTGGTCCTAAATAAATGGAGAATACCGTTCCAGTTCATTTCTGTATTTCTTTTTCTGGAGTGAAAGATAAAAAAATTCAATTAGATATTGTTTTTAACTCAAACTGAGGCCAAGATAATGGAAAAATCTTGACTTGCTCTACAAAATAATACACCTACCATCCTTCCTCTGAGGTGACTCTCAAACTGTAGTCCTCTATGCTGGGACCCCCGTGAGTCAATGGCAACCACACAGTATCCCTGAGCTGCCAACATGTGCATCCGCAGCTGACGCATACCCTGCAAATAATTCAGTCACATTCCCTCAGCCAGCAGCACAAACTTAATACTTTATTAACTGAGGTTAAAAAAAATACCAATTCAGCAAATGTGGGCTATTATTAATAAACGAAGAGATGACTGAAGCGCACATTTCATTGCATTGCTGGTTTTATATGACAATTGGCACATGTGACAATGGGCATAAATTACGTAACAACCTGCCATTTTATTACTTATTGTGTATTGCAGTTACCTTACTCACTNATGTGACAATGGGCATAAATTACGTAACAACCTGCCATTTTATTACTTATTGTGTATTGCAGTTACCTTACTCACCACCACTATAATTCTTAGGAAAACCCATTTATGAAAATAAATCTTCTGAGTATTGACAATAAAATAAATTACCATTTAATTTTTTTAAGGAACATCAACAAGACACCATTCTGAATGCAGCAATCTGGCAAAAAATCACTACCAACTGTCCCATATTTGAGGCTGTAGCGTTTGATCTCCAGGCTATAAAGAATTACAATATTCATACTTAGAATTGCAGTTGGCGGGCAGGGGTTTGAGTGTTAAACATCCCCGCTTCCTATCCACAAAAAACTATGCAGGAAAAAATATTAATGAAATTAAAATGTTAAAACAGTTCACATCACATGGTGTATAAAGTATAATTTTTCAATTAATTTTTTATGGTTGCCCAAAATCTTTCTGTACCGACAAGGTGACTCTACAAAACGGGTAGTGTATGAACAAGGTCCAAGTGTATTTAAGTTGAATTTAGGTTACTATTATACTTAAACATTGGTATTGGTGAAGTGCTGCACAATTAAAAGTAATTTTTAACTTATTTCAGTTTACAGTGTCCAAAAAGTAATTACAGTAATGCAAGAAACTATGCGAGTTCAAGTAAAGAAATAAATAAAGATGTTCAAGTTTACAAAAATTTTTCTTTGTGAACAGAGAAAACATTTGCTGCTGTTAACAGTCAAATGATAGACTTAAAACAAAAATGGTGGACTGTTTTTATATATCCATTAATGTTACTCGCAAAATACTTTATGTACAGTTAAAAGTAATTATTTCAAAAACAAAATGTAGGCTAGTTGATGTGTTGCTCATGGGTACTTTGCTTCACATTTGAGTTGAACTATTAACAGGAAGATTTAATTTAATGCCCATTGCAGAATTATTTTTAACATGAAAATGTTATCCCAATACAGTAGAACCTTGTTTTAATGGATCTGAAGCGAACACATTCTGTGTTCACTATAGAGGGAGAAACTTTACATATACACCTGTCATGAAATAATATACAAAACTGATGTACCAAATTTACACAAGTAGAGAACTTAAAAATATTAATAACCTGTCGGAAAGGCTTTTAAAACTGAAATACATACTCAAAAAAAATTGGAATATAAACCTAAGTGAAAATTTAACACTGCAGCCTGTATAAATAGTTTTCCAAGGGACAAAAATAAAAATTTGATGCATGTTGACAAGCCATGCATGCAGACTTGATTTCCACCCAGATGTCAACATTTGGTTTGCTATGTGGGTGGGTGCAATAAGTCACAGAAAATAATAGCATATTATGTAGTTGATAAACTGAAAATAGTTAACCCTACTAAGAAAAAGAGGACAAAGTTACAAGAATTTTTTGAGAAAGAAAATTCACATGGTCCCTCACCCTCCTCTTACTCCCACCACATTACCTTTTTTAATGGGTGGAGCTGTAAAAACAGTCCACTTCTTACTTTCCCCTTAAGACTCTGACACTTGTCGCTATCAAGCTGGTAGATTGTTATCTCACAGCAAGGTGGAGCTTATGACAAACATACAAACTTTGTTTGAAAAAGCAGTGGAAGTTGATACCTTTCTCACTGATGCTTTCCTTTCCTAGATACTGTGTATGGGTCGTAAAAGCACTTCGCTTCATTACAGGGGAAATATATATATATAACATATACTGAAGAATAACTTAGAACTGCCCCCCAACAATTGTGTTTGTCAAACTGGCAAAAATGTATCTGCAGTTCATAAAGCTTATTTGAATTGGCACAGCACTACCAAAAAGTAAAATACATTCTAAAACCATTACATGACAATGAGTTGTATCCAAAACATACAATACCTTGAAAGTATTAGAGACAAGTTGAACTTCTGGTCCACCATAAATATTTAGAACTGTAGGGTATTTCTGTCCAGCTTGGAAGCAATGAGGTTTGAACACCATGGCATATAACAAATCTCCTGAAGAGATCTGATGAGTATACAGCTCAGGACAGAAGAATTCACCCTCCGGCACTTGAACATCAAACATTCAAAATTATGTCAACAGAAATTCAAAACAACATTCCTTAAAAACATAGTAATAAATATTTAGGTTTACACATCCCTTAATGTAATAACATTTTTATATGTGTGAGATTTTCAGAATTATACCCTGCAATGTGTTATACTGACATTAAGGTAGTCGAAATTGATACTTCAATACTACGGATGGGTCGAATACTACTTTTCATCTAATCCAAATTCATAATTGAATTGTTTAAATTATCCATGAATCTCGAACCCAAATCCGAATCCATGCAGATTGGTTTCTTTAAAAATATATGGGGATTGGCGGATTCCGATTCTCGAAGCCACGATACCACTGGTATCAAGAGGTATAAACGACACATATTCTTTACGTTGAAAAAATTTGATTCCTTGTTGTAAATACTGCTATTAGAAAAAGAAACTTCGGAAAAAAAAAAACCAGCTCCAGCACTTAAGTTTTGATGTGAATGTTATTTACTGCGTTTTTTTTAACCGTGTTTACTCAATTAGAATCAAACTTTTTCCTGAAAATATTTTTGAAAAACAAGGTGCGGGTTAGAATAAAGAAACATCAATTTTTTCGCTTGGAAAAAATTTCTAGTACAACAGCAATGTTTATTTCAATAATTATTTTTGGTTGTTATAACCGCGTCATTCATCGTATTTATGTTAATAAATTAAAATATTAGTTTTACAATTTTTAAAATACAACAAGTTTTCAAAAAACGTCTTTGAAAGTCCATAGTAAAATGTTTTAAAGCTTACGTACTACGTGAAATTGTTCATAAAAGTTACTTGTTCTACAGACAGAATTGTATGCAGGGCGTGGAATATGATATTTTGCGGTACTTCCGTATGTTTACAAACACATTGCATACATGCTTCGTAATGTGACACATCCAACAGAAAACAACTGAAAATTCCGTGGTGGCCATCGAGCAGATATGGTGGAGGATGCATGTTTGAGAGAACAGGATCTAGTAAGATCTAAACAAGATCTAGGGCAACACACCATCTAGTAGAAAAGCTAGCAACTGTACAATGGAGTAACAGCGCAGCCATCTAGCGGATGGTTTGATGATGACATGCTGGCGAATGTGCGCTGCGCGGCAATCGTTTGCATTATTAGACAATTTTACAAGCTATAACGCTTCAATATAGTTTATCAGGGGGATGAAAGTTAAATGGGCGATACGGTTCCCAAGTTCATTTGGAATGTACAGAGATAGCGCTCCAGATGCTGCCTTGACTGCTGAAGTTTATATATTTAATGGAAGAAATAAATAACTTATAACTTATAAACATGTAATTTAATTTAAAGTACTACTCTTACAAGAAAAAATTTATTGAACTTTCTTTTTATATATTTCAAGTATTTCTAAAGATTTATATTAAAAGCAAAAACCTAACTTCTGTGTTGCCATCTTGTCAATGACATTCTATATGTTTTGTTGTCTAATTGTTGTTCAATATTTTGTCAAGATAAAAAGAATTTGTTTGTCTGAAAAACCATTACATGACAATGAGTTGTATCCAAAAAATACAATACCTTGAAAGTATTAGAGACAAGTTGAACTTCTGGTCCACCATAAATATTTAGAACTGTAGGGTATTGAAATAAATGCATTAACTTCAATTATCAAATAAATTTGTTGTTCTGTCTTATTTGATCCAAAATCCAAAAAATTATTTTGTTTGCATACCCAAAGATTTGGTTATTTTTAAGATGATAAAATTTTTATTTCGCAGTATTTAAAAAATAATTTGAATGTCCTAAATCCCCTGAGTACCATACTGAGTAAAATAAAGTCGACTCATCCACTGTAGAAGTTCGCAACTACTACAACCTAGACAAGTAATGTCTCCAAGCAGAACTGCAGTGTTTTTATAAAATGGAACCTATGAAGAGCAAGTGCATTGAAGAAAGAGTGGTAGCATGTGTAGAAAATAACGTAAAAATTATTTTCCAATGATTTTCGAGCTTATCCGTTTGTATCTTACCATGCCTATGAACTCAGCATCTTGTGAACGATAATTTTCATGCCTGCAATGGTTGAAAACATATTGCAGGAATTCTTCAGGTCAAGAAATGCTCTCTTCTTTGGCTCTTTTAGCCATTGAATGAGATACAAACATTGACATGTTGAATATGATAACTGCTTTCAATTCAAATCAGAACTGAAGAATACATTTTTCAGTGAAAGAGAAAACCTAAAACTCAAATTGTGTTATAATCACCGAAAAATAACTAAATTTTCTGTAACTTATTGATTACAAACCTCAATATTAATATTTTTTGTGGATGTTTTGAAGTTTATCAATCTATTAAAATTGTGTAGCCTATTCCAAATGCATAACACTTAAAATAAGTCTCAAAGTTAGCATTTCCTGAGCTTCAAGCTTCAATTTTTTTAATCAACACACATATCTAAATTTCAATTCAAGTAAATACTAAAAGTAATAAAACTGGAACAAATTCTAATTTTACTGCCTTCCGGTTAGGTATAAAAAGTATCACGATAAAAATTTTTTTTAGGNAACACAAATGTCAATATCCCGCCTATGCAGGTAACCCATCCCAGTCTGCTTTCAGCCTTTCCTTCGCTCGGGATCAGGTGCCCGCCAACTGCAGGGGCCTCACTCCTCGGTCCCTCCCATGTCATTTATCCAAGCCACCCCAGAAAACTGACGGGACACCGCTTCCAGTCATCGTCCACCTCCGGCTTGGACGGTTCGTAGGACTGAGTCTCGCCACACCCACTACCGAGCGCCGCTGCCTACCACCACCACCACCAACAGCCCAGCAGCCCCAGGACCAGCCAGCTCCAGCCGCGCGCCAGCCGTCCCCGGACGTGGCCCATAGAGTCATCCACCGCAGACTGCCCGCGATCAGTTACAGCACCAGTCTACAGGTTGTAAGCCAGCATCCAATGCCACCCATGCCACCTTAGAGATGCCTACATAGATTGCTGCCCAACCAGGCTAACTCTGTACACCTGCTCCCTCCGAGTTAAGGCGCACCCACAGTAATCAGCCCATAAGGCCACCCACGGTTCTTGGCCTGAACCCTCATAGAAACTCCCTGTAGACAAGGTGATGCATCAAGCATCCTGGCCATCACGCATCAACACTAACAAAAATCAGACTAATACATCTTCCACGCAGATGCGCAGTTGTGTTCGTCTGAGCATTGTTTGTTTGTATGTGTCTATCCACAAGTACTGCCCTGCGAGTACTTGTGCATTCTGTCCACTTTTTATAATGTAATCAGTAGCCTAGAGACCCATTCCCACCATATTCAATTGTTTACTTAAAAACTGTGTGTATACCGTATTTACTCTAATAAAGCCCCGCATTATTTTAAGAATATTTTTGTGTTCGGGAAGGAAGAGGGGTGCTGTTCCTCCGTTCCATGTACAGTACCACATCTAGCCATTTTTGTTTGCTGTTATCAGGATCTTCACTCGATGAAAAAGAACTTTTAAAAATGAAGGCAAACTACAGTAATCCCTTGTCAACCACGAGCGATACGTTTTTCGAAAACCCAGTGGTTCAGAAAACTGCATTTGGAGAATACCGGTTCTTATAGGAGACAGAGGTATACGTTGTGCCGGCTAACTATTTGACATACCTGCAATCAAAAATCAGGCTTAGTGGACTATTAATAGTAATGACAGAACTTGTAAACGCACAATACTTTTAGATAACAAAAAGTTCTTAATTTTACTAATTGAAAATAGCAATTTGCAGCCTGTGAACCACACAACCAGACAACATCAAGGAGAGAGCAGTGTCTCGGTCGATTAAGAGGGATGCCCGCATTCAAGCAAGAAAGACCTAAATGCCATGTTTTCCATGCAAAAGATACACTTATTCCATGTTCTTTATTGCATGTTTGTTTTTGTCACAANGACCTAAATGCCATGTTTTCCATGCAAAAGATACACTTATTCCATGTTCTTTATTGCATGTTTGTTTTTGTCACAATGATTGGAGGAGGTGGGTTTCCCCACTACTGTGGGAGGAAGTGGGGAGAAAAGAAGTTAATGCCCAAAATAAACTTNGACCTAAATGCCATGTTTTCCATGCAAAAGATACACTTATTCCATGTTCTTTATTGCATGTTTGTTTTTGTCACAGGGATTGGAGGAGGTGGGTTTCCCCACTACTGTGGGAGGAAGTGGGGAGAAAAGAAGTTAATGCCCAAAATAAACTAAACACAAGGAGTGCAGATGCCTTTACAGTGGTGTCCATCCTCTACCTGCGCAACTGTCTTGCTAAGAAACAAAAACCTAATTGAAGTGACGTGCCATTCCCTGGCTGTCACATTTAATATTATATAATATAGCTATATTTATGTTTTACTGGTGAACTAAAAAAATCAGTATCNTCCCTGGCTGTCACATTTAATATTATATAATATAGCTATATTTATGTTTTACTGGTGAACTAAAAAAATCAGTATCACCAGCCTGTACTCATAGCAGGGCCTGAAGGGCCAGACCTAGGTTGTCAATATTTCTTTGCGGGATTCGTGGAAGTCGCGGAAGCCAATGGAGCAAGGGGGAATGAAACATACAGCACACACTGCAATACTTGGCAAGCGAGAACCAAGCATTAGCACTGTGGCTAGCTGAATAAAAAGCATATAGCAAAAAAATGGAGCAGACATCGGTGTGTAGTCAGAGCGAAGTCTGAGTTCACAGCACGTTCGGGCAGAGTACCGTTCTGCAAATGTGCTTGAGGTGAACTAGCCTCAAACTCTAGTCGGCAACTGGTATTTATACACTGGGCCCATGCCAAACGAGAGAGTCATGGGGAAAGGTGGAGAGAGGGAGGAAGAGAGCGGAAGGATGCTGAATGTATGCCTAGGATGCGTGATGGGTTACCCCTCTTTCACCAGCAGCCAGAGGGGTGGTAGGCCACCTGGCACTCAAGTGTCGGGCGATGGTGTGAAGAAGGCAGTCTGCAAACAGACAGTAGCAGCAGCTCCGCAGGCCAATACCCTCGCATCAAATTGGCTAATGGCTAATGGAGCTTGAAGAGGGAGCGCACCTGTGACGGAGGGTAGACGGATGAATGACATTGCCGGTGGTGCATAAAGTGTAACTTATGGGTCACACTTTGGTTCCTGCAGCAAGAGTACTCCACTATGTGTGGAAAGTCACAAAAGTAAACTGTAGAACTATGATGTGCCACGAACGCTGATTATTACATTCATAAGCCACAGCCTCTTTTCCTACCTCCCCCCTCCCTCGCACAANATGATGTGCCACGAACGCTGATTATTACATTCATAAGCCACAGCCTCTTTTCCTACCTCCCCCCTCCCTCGCACAATTCCCATAGCACAGAGCACCATCGCTTATTTCACTTCTGTACCGCTCCATACTACAAGCCGAGTGAAACCCTTTCCGCCTGACAGTCCAACAATTCGCACAATGCCGCACTCCAGAACGTGTGGGTGGACCCACTCCCTCGCTAGCCTTGCCGTGACCTGCAGGCACCGAAAGGGCAAGCTGGCTGCACATCAGGAGAGGTTTCCCCCTCCATGCGGCCCACTCCAGCCACCCCTAGCTAGTCATGTCTCTCAAGTTTATTTNCACATCAGGAGAGGTTTCCCCCTCCATGCGGCCCACTCCAGCCACCCCTAGCTAGTCATGTCTCTCAAGTTTATTTCTTTACTTGCACGCCCTCCAAACGCAGCAGTTAGCAGTCAAAGACCTCCAACCAGAACTCATGCTATATTGCCACCGAACCAGTGTACATTTGCTTTCAGGAAGTACCTAATTTAACTTATTTCTTGTTCGCTTTACATAGCATTTAACTTGTTTTTTTTAACGCATGGTAAGAAGATCTTATCACAGAGCCCTCACCTGAGACTTGAGGAGAACAATCACATTAGGTCTGATACGTGACGGCCGGGAAGCTTGGTGAGTCATCTAGTCTATAGAGGGGGCTCTATAATGTAGGTTCAGGCCAAGAACCATGGGTGTCTTATGAGCTGGTTATTGTGGGTGCGCCTTAGCTCGGAGGGAACGAGTATACAGAGTCGGCGTGGTTGGACAGCGGCAGGCTATGTAGACTGTTTAAGGCGGCGTGGGTGGCATTGGATGCTGGCTTACCACCTGTAGAATGGTGCTGTAGCTGACCGCTGGCAGGCTGCTGCAGAAGACTCTCCGGGCCCCATCCAAGGGCAGCTGGTGTGGGGCTAATGGTGACTGGTCCAGGCGATGCTAGGCTCCGGGTGGCATCCGCAGGTGCTGGCGTCCCCAATAGATGGTACTGGCAAAGCCCAGTCCAACAGGCAGTCCGAGTAGCAGACGGACTATGACGGGATGTGGTGTGCCGGTAATCTTCCAAGGTAGCTTGAACAAATTACTAGGGGGGACTGACGAGAGAGGCTCCTGCAGTCGGTGGGCAGCTTGTGCCTGATCCCAAGCGGAGNGGACTGACGAGAGAGGCTCCTGCAGTCGGTGGGCAGCTTGTGCCTGATCCCAAGCGGAGGAAAAGCTGAAGGCCGACTACGATGGGTTACCTGGCAATTGGTTAGCTGTAGGAGCCGTAGATACCTTCTTATCAGCCCACTTAGTCCCTCCTCGTCGGGTGAATGGCATTAGGTTAGGTACTAAGGGTCGTCGCAGCAAGCTAGGAGCAGGTGACAGTAAATCCCTAGCTAAGAGTACCCAGATGCGATAATGTCACACCTCGTCAAGACTGGTGCTCCAACCGGCGAATCACACATGGTGGAAGGAGAAGGTTAAATAACTTGGGGTGGCGCTAAGGCTTCGTCACGAGCCTCTCAGATGCTACCGGATTACACCTTGTCAGGCCTGGCACTCCAACCGGCAAATTGCCGATGGTGGATGGAGTGGGTTAGNGGTACTAAGGGTCGTCGCAGCAAGCTAGGAGCAGGTGACAGTAAATCCCTAGCTAAGAGTACCCAGATGCGATAACGTCACACCTCGTCAAGACTGGTGCTCCAACCGGCGAATCACACATGGTGGAAGGAGAAGGTTAAATAACTTGGGGTGGCGCTAAGCCTTCGTCACGAGCCTCTCAGATGCTACCGGATTACACATTGTCAGGCCTGGCACTCCAACCGGCAAATTGCCCATGGTGGATGGAGTGGGTTAGCGGACTAGGGTGGTCCAGTTGCTTCCTCGTGGAGTGTACCTAGTAGAGGGCTCTACCATACATGTGCACCAAGTGCCCATGAACACTGGGCCCACAGTATGTCCCTTTACTATATGAGGCTAGGTCGGTCCCATGGGATAAGTTGCAGAACATATGTACCATTGTAGCAGCATTCAACTGTGTTCATATTTGGCAAGAGTGTTGGGTAATTTGCCGATAAGTCCANACATATGTACCATTGTAGCAGCATTCAACTGTGTTCATATTTGGCAAGAGTGTTGGGTAATTTGCCGATAAGTCCATGACTCCTGCAGGAGAATTCCTACAGGTCCCTTGAATTATCTAGTACAGTATCTGACCAGGTAGGTTGCCATATGACCACATTTTTGAAGAATGTCCTGTTTAGGGTTGCATACAGCTGACCATACAAAATACAGCAGATCTGGTTTAAAGAGAACAGTTGATGCCAGTTGAGCAACGTGGAGATGGCGTACTGGCTCAGTATCCCTCTAGAGAATAAGGAAACGGAGTCTCCTTAACTAGGATTTTATAGGTCTTATGGGCCGACGCATTTGAACCCTGGGGTGTCTGGTCCTGACTCTCCAGAGGGAGTAGCTTGGGCACTGTAGATGATGTTATCCCTTTTCTGGCCCGTCTGGTGATGGGGCATAGGAATAGCTGTGAGTACACAGCTATGCACAGTCAGAAATGTTACGTTAATTTTAAGGGACAAAACAAAGGAATAGTAAAGAAAATACTATAGTTGTTTCATTGGGTGTCCTGTAGGCGCAGTAACAATCATAGATATAACTATTGACGTGTGCCGATGTTCTTACTTTAGGTCTATCCAAATATATATTTTGTTGCTGTACCGTAGGATTTGTGTGTATAAAGCAGCCAAACAGCATTTTTATTTACATCTTGTACAGCAGATGAGCAGCACTTATTTACGTTAATATCTTGGTTAAAAATGAAGCTAAAATTTTACCAGCAATAATAATATTTAACCTAAACGCAATTAAGGAAGTAATCATGTCTATGGCTTCCACGATTACGCCTATAAGAAATGTCACGTAATAATTAGGGTTGTGCGAGATCCCGAAGTTCAAGAAAAATTTCAAGAAATACCACGTTTTTGTAACAGTAAGTGAGAAAATAAATATTCTCAAAAAAATAAGAATTTTTTTTAATAAATTGTGTTTATTTTTTATATATATGCCAAAAGATAATTATTTGGTTATAGGAGGCGCATTCATGCAAGAACACCCTGACCATGACACCATATTTTGTTTTCAAATCACAACATTTACATCTATTTTACAAAATAATTTGGTTAAGCACAAAGCAAGCTCTATGATAAAATTTTAAAATTACTTGCGGGCGCATGTTATCTTGCCTTATGCTGCATGAGATATAATGAAAATGTTGTGCAGTTAAACAGTTATTAACTTAGGTTGGAATAAAACAGAGCATTAGGAAAAATTACGTAAATGTAATTGAAACACAGGTTAGACCTACTGCTTACACCTAACCAACGAGACATGGTTAAATTTATTTAATGTTTTAATATTAATTTTAAAAATATTTTAAAGATGAAATATAAAATTCCTATAGGCAAGTCTTGTAACAGAGTTTGATGTACCATCAGTAAAGAATTCATTCTACGAAAACAAAACAATAAACGAAGGTAATGGCAGGTAGTTGTTACAGTTACTGCGCATACGTGGTTAAAAAAAAGTCACATGAGTAAGTATTACTAAAAACTGAACAGAATATTGAGTTTTCATTGTATCTAAACCAAATCTGACGCATGACAATCTAATATTTCTGAGGATACAGCGTATTTCAGTATAAATTTGGGATTTGCACATACGCAATATGTAAAATTCATTCGACTCTGTTCTTTGTACAGATTTGGCAAGTTGCGATGCCCGCCAACTGTCCTGAAACGTACACATAATGACAAATGTCACAAACATCTGAAAACTGGCAGTTCATTAGGAGCACATTAAGTATGGAGCCGTAAGAAAATAATTTTGGTTGGTTAATATTGAGGCGACCTATATATGGTTTATACTGTATATGTCTTGCAGACTGGCACTTACTATCGAAAATAAACGTATAAATTTGACACGTGACTGTCTTAAGGGCAGGAGCACGTCAGCGTCTACTAGGTTTTTTATTTGNGTTGTGCGAGATCCCGAAGTTCAAGAAAAATTTCAAGAAATACCACGTTTTTGTAACAGTAAGTGAGAAAATAAAAATTCTCGAAAAAATAAGAATTTTTTTTAATAAATTGTGTTTATTTTTTATATATATGCTAAAAGATAATTATTTGGTTATAGGAGGCGCATTCATGCAAGAACACCCTCACCATGACACCATATTTTGTTTTCAAATCACAACATTTACATCTATTTTACAAAATAATTTGGTTAAGCACAAAGCAAGCTCTATGATAAAATTTTAAAATTACTTGCGGGCGCATGTTATCTTGCCTTATGCTGCATGAGATATAATGAAAATGTTGTGCAGTTAAACAGTTATTAACTTAGGTTGGAATAAAACAGAGCATTAGGAAAAATTACGTAAATGTAATTGAAACACAGGTTAGACCTACTGCTTACACCTAACCAACNAGGTTAGACCTACTGCTTACACCTAACCAACACCACGCCGTATGCCAACGAGACATGGTTAAATTTATTTAATGTTTTAATATTAATTTTAAAAATATTTTAAAGATGAAATATAAAATTCCTATAGGCAAGTCTTGTAACAGAGTTTGATGTACCATCAGTAAAGAATTCATTCTATGAAAACAAAACAATAAACGAAGGTAATGGCAGGTAGTTGTTACAGTTACTGCGCATACGTGGTTAAAAAAAAGTCACATGAGTAAGTATTACTAAAAACTGAACACAATATTGAGTTTTCATTGTATCTAAACCAAATCTGACGCATGACAATCTAATATTTCTGAGGATACAGCGTATTTCAGTATAAATTTGGGATTTGCACATACGCAATATGTAAAATTCATTCCACTCTGTTCTTTGTACAGATTTGGCAAGTTGCGATGCCCGCCATCTGTCCTGAAACGTACACATAATGACAAATGTCACAAACATCTGAAAACTGGCAGTTCATTAGGAGCACATTAAGTATGGAGCCGTAAGAAAATAATTTTGGTTGGTTAATATTGAGGCAACCTATATATGGTTTATACTGTATATGTCTTGCAGACTGGCACTTACTATCAAAAATAAACGTATAAATTTGACACGTGACTGTCTTAAGGGCAGGAGCACGTCAGCGTCTACTAGGTTTTTTATTTGTGTCAGGACAGACACACAGGCTCGGGAGGCAGAACTTAATGAGGCGGGATCTACAATATTTGGCGCTTGGCCTTGATTGTGCCCTTGGATAGTCGGGTGGGTAAGCCGCCTGGTCGGCACAAAGTCTCGCTGGGATAGATATGGCTTACGGTTGTTTGACATTGGCGGGGTCAGTGGCTTACCTCTGGCGTGCCTTACTGCCGTGGGTCGAGCGCTCGTTGGCGAGGGTCTTCCAACCCGGCTGGCTGATGGTGACGGCGTCTGCTGGTTGACTCCGGTGAGTGGCTGGCTCTGCAGGTGCATGTAGACATTCTGGTCCGCTGTCAGTTGCTGACTGGGATGGTCCGACACCATCGGTGGGTTAGACGCCCAGTACCAGGGGCTGACCCAGGCGGAGGTACTGGACGACGCGGTGAGCAGCTCCAGGGTTATTCACCAAAGGGCCAAACAAATTATACGGGAGAACTGAGAGGTGAGGCCTAAACAATTGACGGACGGCGTGAGCTTGTTCCCGGGGCGTTAAGCAGCTGAAAGCAGGGGCAGGTGGGTTAAGCAGTGCTTATTTCTCGGCGAGGATAGCAGCTGCTCTGTCGCTCCACTTACTTCCCTTTCTGTGGGTGAACAGCATTTACAAGGAAAAGGTACCAGTTTACATCCACACTGGGGTGGCAGGCAACGATACCCCTAGCTAAGTGTAACCCAGAAGAGGTAGATTCCTCCTTATCAGGCTTGGTCTGGTACTCCTTCCGGCAGGTCTATACACGGTGGATGGAGAGGGTTAACTTACAAGGGTGATCTAGCATCTTCGTCGTGTGTTTTGCTAGAGGTCGGGGCTATACCGTACGTGCGCACAGGTACCTTTGCGTACCTGGTCCAAAGTATGGGTGGCCATCTAACATGTGGTGTTTCAGGTAACGTACATCAAGTTTTTTTTAGGGGAAAGGCCGCAGTCCTATTTCAGATTCTGCAAATCAGTTCACAAAATGCGGTTCCCTGCCTCTCCTTTACGGGGTGACACTTACCAGGAAGGAATACGTACAGATCACTCAAGATGGAACAGATGGCAGTTAAGACTATGAACGTGTTTTATTCCATCCAGAATAGAACAGTGACCCATACTCTCCTGCTGCAAATCAATGCACTGATTAACTTACGAAAGGTGAAAGCAAAAGACAGCTGAAGGGGCCTGTAGGNGTGACCCGTACTCTCCTGCTGCAAATCAATGCACTGATTAACTTACGAAAGGTGAAAGCAAAAGACAGCTGAAGGGGCCCGTAGGCTTGAAGAGCCTGTCTGAAGGGCGTGCTTGAAGAGCAAGAATTAGGTAGCCAACATTAAGCTGTTTTGTCCTCAAGGGACTTAGGAGGGGAGATATGGGGTGTGTGGATTGATGGCAAGTGTCAATTTTGTCTCTTTCCATAACAAAAATAACAAACATTCCCAAAAATAATGTTTTCCCACGAATAATGCAAACTGTATCTGATTCAGTAATTTATTTCTTGTCTCTGAGCCATTTCACATAACTTCAATTCACAACTGAAAGTATTTCATTACATATTCACATGTGCCCACCTTTTGAAATGTTGTGAAAGGAAGCAGGAAAACAACAATGGAAAAGATGCTCAACTTACACTGTATTTCAAACAAAGTTTGTAGTTTTTATCCCAAGCTCCACCCTGGTGAGATAATCTACAAGCTTGACATTGAGGAGGGTCCATCCCCCATGAAGTGGATGTTTTTACAGCTGCCCCTTTTCCTTTCTCTTTCTCCCTCTCTCTTCTGTTAGGCAAACAAGAAGACATGCCTGACACACCAGTAGAAGGCTGTTTAATAGCAGGTGACCAACCATAAAACAACACAAATACAGTGTGGATTTTCTTTCTAATTTTGACATGTGCAACCAGGAGATCAAATTTCATAAAAGATTTAGTATTAAATAAAAAAAATTGTTTTGTTAATTTTATAAAGTTGTGTGTTTATTGTGGTGCATAATTTTATATCCTTTGGTGTCAATATTCTTGAATTTTTGTGTTTCCCTCATAGTGTTTTCCTGCTTATAATGTCACTTTCAGTGACGTGCTGGTTTTTTCTTTTTTTGCAGTTCTGGAATGTCACCCCTCAAAAAAACTTTGTCACCTGTTCCCTTCTTAACCTGAGAGGTTGGGAAGGGAAGATATTCTCTGCCTTACAGGAAAACAAAGAATGTTTGGAGGAATCAGGTAGAAGGGCGAGACAGGAGAAGAGGTAGATTAAAGAGAGAGTAGTGCGTTGATTGGAAGGCAACTAACTCCCTCCCGCAGCGGGAAAGTTTTGGGGAGGGGAAGAAAAAAGGAGGAAAAAGCAACATCGCGTCTGCTGGTTCCAACACAGGATCTACAAGGGCAAATACAATAAAAAAAATTATGGGGCATGGTAAATTTTGTTATAACGATAATTCGCTATAACGATAATTTATTTTGCCATTGACGACTATCGTTACAACGCAGTTCCACTTAAGTGCTGCTTGACTGCTTTATACAAATAAATTCTACGGTACAGCAACAAGATATATATTTGGATAGACCTAAAGTAAGAACATCGACACACGTCAATAGTTATATCTATGATTGTTACTGCGCCTACAGGACACCCAATGAAACAACTATAGTATTTTCTTTNTCTCTTTCTCCCTCTCTCTTCTGTTAGGCAAACAAGAAGACATGCCTGACACACCAGTAGAAGGCTGTTTAATAGCAGGTGACCAACCATAAAACAACACAAATACAGTGTGAATTTTCTTTCTAATTTTGACATGTGCAACCAGGAGATCAAATTTCATAAAAGATTTAGTATTAAATAAAAAAAAATTGTTTTGTTAATTTTATAAAGTTGTGTGTTTATTGTGGTGCATAATTTTATATCTTTTGGTGTCCATATTCTTGAATTTTTGTGTTTCCCTCATAGTGTTTTCCTGCTTATAATGTCACTTTCAGTGACGTGCTGGTTTTTTATTTTTTTGCAGTGCTGGAATGTCACCCCTCAAAAAAACTTTGTCACCTGTTCCCTTCTTAACCTGAGAGGTTGGGAAGGGAAGATATTCTCTGCCTTACAGGAAAACAAAGAATGTTTGGAGGAATCAGGTAGAAGGGCGAGACAGGAGAAGAGGTAGATTAAAGAGAGAGTAGTGCGTTGATTGGAAGGCAACTAACTCCCTCCCGCAGCGGGAAAGTTTTGGGGAGGGGAAGAAAAAAGGAGGAAAAAGCAACATCGCGTCTGCTGGTTCCAACACAGGATCTACAAGGGCAAATACAATAAAAAAAATTATGGGGCATGGTAAATTTTGTTATAACGATAATTCGCTATAACGATAATTTATTTTGCCATTGACGACTATCGTTATAACGCAGTTCCACTTAAGTGCTGCTTGACTGCTTTATACAAATAAATTCTACGGTACAGCAACAAGATATATATTTGGATAGACCTAAAGTAAGAACATCGACACACGTCAATAGTTATATCTATGATTGTGCCTGCGCCTACAGGACACCCAATGAAACAACTATAGTATTTTCTTTACTCTTCCTTTGTTTTGTCCCTTAAAATTAACGTAACATTTCTGACTGTGCATAGCTGTGTACTCACAGCTATTACTATGCCCCTTCACCGGACAGGCCAGAAAAGGGATAACATCATCTACAGTGCCCAAGCTACTCCCTCTGGTGAGCCAGGACCAGACACCCCAGGGTTCAAATGCGTCGGCCCATTAGACCTATAAAATCCTAGTTAAGGAGACTCCGTTTCCTTATTCTCTAGAGGGATACTGAGCCAGTACGCCATCTCCACGTTGCTCAACTGGCATCAACTGTTCTCTTTAAACCAGATCTGCTGTATTTTGTATGGTCAGCTGTATGCAACCCTAAACAGGACATTCTTCAAAAATGTGGTCACATGGCAACCTACCTGGTCAGATACTGTACTAGATAATTCAAGGGACCTGTAGGAATTCTCCNCTCCATGTTGCTCAACTGGCATCAACTGTTCTCTTTAAACCAGATCTGCTGTATTTTGTATGGTCAGCTGTATGCAACCCTAAACAGGACATTCTTCAAAAATGTGGTCACATGGCAACCTACCTGGTCAGATACTGTACTAGATAATTCAAGGGACCTGTAGAAATTCTCCTGCAGGAGTCATGGACTTATCGGCAAATCACCCAACACTCTTGCCAAATATGAACACAGTTGAATGCTGCTACAANCTGCAGGAGTCATGGACTTATCGGCAAATCACCCAACACTCTTGCCAAATATGAACACAGTTGAATGCTGCTACAATGGTACAAATGTTCTGCAACTTATCCAATGGGAATAATCTAGTCTCGTATGGTAAAGGGACATAGGCACAGATCAACCTGGGCTCCAACCAATGGTCAGTATCTCAAGGTGTAAAGTGTCAGTTGTCTTACCTCACCTGTAAGCATGGTAAACATCATCCACATGCTCAGCAACGGCATCAGTACAGAAGCATTAATGAAATCATCATAAACTTTACTGAGGAGGTGTAAATTTGGCACCTGGAACTACCGACATCACTTAAACATTTTTCATACACTGCTGTCTGTGATTTCAAGGCCACAAGTTCTGCTGCCAACACGTGTCTACATTCCTATGTTCACAATTTGATGGCAATATCAAAGTCCTCACATAACCTTGCTAATACTAACCACCTGAAGGTTCTAGCAAATATCCCACAGGAGTGAGGGACACGCCTTCCACTGTCCAGTCTGTGTAAGATATTCTGAACACTTGGCAAGCAGGTAGCTTCTGGACGTTACTGTACACAGCCACAAACATGGTACATTCCTGGAAAAAACACACTCTATATAAGCACTTTAAGTGGAACATAAATTAATGATACACCATCTATAAAATAAACATCACATTTGCAGAGTTTTTAACAAACACAGGTGGCTAGACACCGNAAATTAATGATACACCATCTATAAAATAAACATCACATTTGCAGAGTTTTTAACAAACACAGGTGGCTAGACACCCTAAATGTGGAAAGCACATAATGTTTTTTCTAAATTGTGGACACGTAACGCATTCTGACACTAAAACTAATTATTACTCCGCCTCATCTTCGTGAGGCATCAAGTCTCCCTGAACGGGGTTTCAAACCACGAACGACTTGTTTGCGGAGCCAGCCAGCATGTCTCTAGGCAAGGGAGCACCGTAGAACATGGCAGCATGTATGTGGTTCTATTGCTGTGTTTACAATTTTTGTGGTAGAGACAATTAATTATGGGATTCACAAAAATTTGTGAATTATGTATAGATGTCAGGGGTGTCTAAATTTGTCCAGCATTTCCCAAAACATTTAAAGCGACATTCTTTCCATAATGACCTCATTTCGAGAAACCTTAAAAACAGTAAGGATTGCTTCCAAGTCACAAGCCTCTTTAGCAAAGCCACTTGGATGTATCCTTCAAGTAATACTTTGCCTACAGACACAGCCCAAAGTATAGAGCATTGCGCTGCGTCACCCTCTCACAAGATGTTTCCCTAAAGACTACTCCACTATATACTTTAGTTCAAACTGACAGCTGCTTTTAAAAAAGCAGGGTCTATAACAAATGTTGCTGGACTACTTTCTGACAATAGTTACAGTCCACATACTATCTTAAGTCAAACCTCAAACCTGTCTGAAGTATACAAGACATAATATAATTTACATGTCAAGACACCACAACTCATAACTTGACCTACAAAATATTCCAACAAGCACCAGACAATTCATACTACACTGGAGAGCCAAAAAAAACTGGTATAGGCGTGTGTATGCATATAATAGAGGTATGGAACCAATAAGAGTAACGCGATGCGGCCGGCAGCGCCTCTATAAGAAAACAAGCGTCTGGCAAAGTTGCTAGATCGGTTCTTGCTGCTACAANAAATTAATGATACACCATCTATAAAATAAACATCACATTTGCAGAGTTTTTAACAAACACAGGTGGCTAGACACCGTAAATGTGGAAAGCACATAATGTTTATTCTAAATTGTGGACACGTAAAGCATTCTGACACTAAAACTAATTATTACTCCGCCTCATCTTCGTGAGGCATCAAGTCTCCCTGAACGGGGTTTCAAACCACGAACGACTTGTTTGCGGAGCCAGCCAGCATGTCTCTAGGCAAGGGAGCACCGTAGAACATGGCAGCATGTATGTGGTTCTATTGCTGTGTTTACAATTTTTGTGGTAGAGACAATTAATTATGGGATTCACAAAAATTTGTGAATTATGTATAGATGTCAGGGGTGTCTAAATTTGTCCAGCATTTCCCAAAACATTTAAAGCGACATTCTTTCCATAATGACCTCATTTCGAGAAACCTTAAAAACAGTAAGGATTGCTTCCAAGTCACAAGCCTCTTTAGCAAAGCCACTTGGATGTATCCTTCAAGTAATACTTTGCCTACAGAGACACAGCCCAAAGTATAGAGCATTGCGCTGCGTCACCCTCTCACAAGATGTTTCCCTAAAGACTACTCCACTATATACTTTAGTTCAAACTGACAGCTGCTTTTAAAAAAGCAGGGTCTATAACAAATGTTGCTGGACTACTTTCTGACAATAGTTACAGTCCACATACTATCTTAAGTCAAATCTCAAACCTGTCTGAAGTATACAAGACATAATATAATTTACATGTCAAGACACCACAACTCATAACTTGACCTACAAAATATTCCAAAAAGCACCAGACAATTCATACTACACTGGAGAGCCAAAAAAAAACTGGTATAGGCGTGTGTATGCATATAATAGAGGTATGGAACCAATAAGAGTAGCGCGATGCGGCCGGCAGCGCCTCTATAAGAAAACAAGCGTCTGGCAAAGTTGCTAGATCGGTTCTTGCTGCTACAANCGCGATGCGGCCGGCAGCGCCTCTATAAGAAAACAAGCGTCTGGCAAAGTTGCTAGATCGGTTCTTGCTGCTACAAAGGCAGGTTATCAAGACTTAAGTGAGTTTGAACATGGTGTTATAGTCGGCGCACGAGAGATGGGACATAGCATCTCCGAGATAGCGATACAATTTGGATTTTCACGTATGACCATTTCATGAGTGTACAGAGAATATTGGGAATCCGGTAAAACATCAAATCTTCAACATTGTTGCGGCCGGAAAAAGATAGTGAACAAACGGGACAAACGACCTGACTGCTCTTAGTAATTTGCACTGTCTGCACGTTGGCTTTCTCAAATTGGCACAGATTTCAATGCGGGGGCATTAACAAGTGCCAGCGTGCGAAGATAAGTTGCCTGGTAGTAACTATACCCGAAAGCCTCGGCTTCCGGGACTCGTGTACCGTTGTTGACTGCACAACGAAAAGCTTTATGCCTCGCCTGGGCCCGCCAACAACGCCTGGTCTGACGAGTCTTGTTTACAATTGTATCGGGCGGATGGACGTGTATGGGTATGGAGACATCATCATGAATCCATGGACCCTATACGTCAACAGGGGACTGTTCAAGCTGGTGGAGGCTCTGTCGTGGTATAGGGCATGTGCAGTTGGAGTGAAATGGGACCCCTGATACGTCTAGATAAGACTCTGACCGGTGACAGATACATAAGCATCCTGTCCGATCGCCTGTACCCATTCATGTTCATTGTGCATTCCGACGGAAGTGGATAATTCCAGCAGGACAATGCGACACCCCGCACGTCGAGAGTTGCTACTGAGTGGCTCCAGGAACACTCTTCTGACTTTAGATACTTCCATTGTCCACCTAAATCACCAGACATGAACATTATTGAGCATATCTGGGATGCCTTGCAACATGCTGTTCAGAAGAGATCTCCACCGCCTCGCACTCCTATGGATTTGTGGACTACCCTGCAGGATTCATGGTATGAATTGCCTCCTGCATACATTCAGACATTAGTCGAGTCCATGCCACGTCGTCTTGCGGTACTTCTGCTTGCTCGCGGGGGCCCTACACGATTTTAGGCAGGTGTACCAGTTTTTTTGGCTCTTCAGTGTATATGTAGCATGAAAATAAATACAGTACAATCTCAATATAAACTACACAAAGGGATTTTCAATTTTATACTTAATACTGAAAAATACTTTTACCGAAAAAAAATTTGATATTATTACATCTGCCAAGTATTTGGAAAATATGTACTTTAAAGTGAAGTACAAAAGCAATATCAGTTTTGCAGTAACAACACAAAGAGAACAGTCGCAGATTACAATGTTATAAATTCACATCATTTTTCTAATTTGCTCCACCTGCCTTATTGAATTCAACGCTGTAGGAATATCCTGGACGGGTGAGCAGTCGTACTTCCCCCGGCCTGCGGAGGGATACCACATACAGGTGCTTCTCCAGGGGTGATTCCCGCAGCCCCAGAAAGTACACCAGCTGCCGCTCAGCATCCACCCACAATGAGCGCCCCAATACCTCCCACTCCCCTGCCGTCAGGGCTAGCTTCTGGCCAAACCTCGGCTNGCATCCACCCACAATGAGCGCCCCAATACCTCCCACTCCCCTGCCGTCAGGGCTAGCTTCTGGCCAAACCTCGGCTGCAGGAACACACCTTCGACATAAGTAGTGATAGCATGTCACAACAAAAAAAACAGTCCACTGACCACACAATTTATAATAATCTGCACTGTACAGGACAAATAAACTAAGATTAATCAAAGTATTACACTGCATATCACAAATTTATTTGAAAGTTTTTATTACATACATTTTGTATCAACTCCACAGAGTGACAGATACAGAATACACATTGTGTATTCTCAGGAAACAGTTATACACACATTTTTGCTTACAAGTACCTTATTTATTATACAGTATTTAAATAAGTAAAGCACTAAACTTTCTGTAAACATTAAAAATATAATATAAGTTTATCAAAATGTTATATAATTACATAAAAATGTAATAAAACTATGAACATGTGGTGATGAATGCATTAAGCATTGAACCAATAAGAAATCTTTGGCATGGGAAACTTATCTACAGCCAAACTGCATATTCAGTTTTCAGGAGTTTATGTTTGAAAGTACATCTGGGGACCAAACAAGTAATAAAATCAGGTTAAGGAAAGTACGTAACAGACGACACATGTTAAATCTGAAAAACAAAATACACCAAAAAAACAAATTAGCAACAAAAAATAATGGAAATTGGAAATGAGAGCAAAACCACCTGAAGTGAATGAATTCTTTTCAGCATTTAATAACAAATTTACTTTACATATTAACATTGAAAAGTATTTGTAAAGTGATCTATTAATATTGTATCACATAAAGCAAAGACTTGCAAGAAATAAATTTTAAAAAGAAAGGAAGTCACTGCACAATAATAACCAATGTAGAAGCAATAAAGAAAGCTGAAAATCATGGTAACATATTTTGATAATGAAGAAGCATCACAGTTGAACATCATGGCATTATTCTCTAGGCATTATTACTTGAAAAGCCTGAAGGCTAAAAGTGGCTACAATTTAGAGCAACGAATGTGATACATTAGCAACAGTCACAATTTTAAATGTGTACCCATCATTCCTCAAATTATTTTTAAAAATGTGTGCAACTTCCGATTGTTATTTCTAACCGTTTCCTCAAGGTACCTTCACAATAATATTCATCACTAGGGCAGAAGCACTGAAAATGTTTCATGTTATACTAAATAGAAGACATCCAATAACAACAATATGGCATCACTATTTCAAAGGAGAGAGAGAAGGGAAATACAGAAAGAAGTTGGCTTAATTTGAAAATAAGTTATTGCTGAGCATTAGCAGGTCATGATTATTTGAAATTAATTTGATACTGATTTAATACATTTTGAAACAATAACTAACTCTCAGTTCTTAAAAAATATATTTTAAACTTCTTTTACAGTTTTGACCAAGAAACAGNTTTTGAAACAATAACTAACTCTCAGTTCTTAAAAAATATATTTTAAACTTCTTTTACAGTTTTGACCAAGAAACAGATGTTTTAGCATTTACTTTCACCTTACAACCCTATAAAAACAACCAATATGAGAAAGGAAATATAGTACAGCATGGTCTGGAAACATTACAAAAAAATACACAAGCAAAACAGATTCTTATGGAAAAATCATTCTCACATGACATACGTAAGTACTGTGGTCACAGTTAAGTTGGCAGCAAACTACGAAAAGTACAGTAGAACCTCAATTTAACAAAATGTCACAGTTCCTGAAAATCTTTACTTTAACGCCCTAACACCAACCAGTTTTTACAGAAACCTGTTTTTTCAAATCAAGACAGTGTATCGTCGTCAGTGGTGCAAAATAACACTTATTTAAATTAAATATTATTGTAATTCACTAGACAGATGTTTTTCAAATGAAATGATACAGCACAAGACCATAAACAATCTGTAGTTTACGATAAAATACTTTAAACATTGGGCGCCGCTTACCTTTTTACGAGTGCGAAATTCATTTTCTAAAACCCTTTTGTACAAAAGTTAGACAATTTATTGACAAAGTTTGGATTTATTTCAATTTGAAGTCTTCTGGATAAAAATATATTATAACATGACCATAAACGACCTCACGTTGATAGTAAAAATGTTTAAACGTTGAGTGCCACTTAAATTTTAGTGAGCATAAAATTCATTATCAATGAGACTTTATGCAAAAATTAGAAGATATATTAATGAAATACAAATTTATTTCAAAAAGCAGAAATCTTTANTGAAATACAAATTTATTTCAAAAAGCAGAAATCTTTAATAATAATAATCATCATCATCATAATAATAATAATAATAATAATAATAATACTGTTTACATCCCACAAGGCCAAGCACCTCCACTAATCACATAAATTTNAATAATAATAATAATAATAATAATAATACTGTTTACATCCCACAAGGCCAAGCACCTCCACTAATCACATAAATTTAAACAACATGCCACGCACCACTATGGTAAATTTGTTTAACCAGTGTACATTTTTTGCCTGTGGAAAGAACTTTCATACTAAAATTATATAAATAAATAAACAATTGTTTGTACAGTGCACCACGATGATGCTTTAATTTATCCAACACTGAGAGCCCGTAGCGGTACATGTACTCAGCCAATATGCATGTGTACAGCAGTTGGTGTGAAGGCCATGACCTACTTTCCAAGGGCAACTGTGACGTGCAGGAGAGAAGCGAAGTGGGTTGCAGTGGAAACTGGTGGTGCTAGCACGCCATTATTATTAATGTTATATGTTGTATTGGTTTGTGTAATGCTGGTTTGCACTTATATCTTGAAATCAATATACTAAGTCAAGAAACGTAAACAAGTCGTCAATTAATATAAAGAACAAAACCAAAATTTAAAGCCGTAAATAAATTTGTATTCCAATAAAAATAACATATGTGGTCATCAACAGGCAATACAGTCAATTCCAATCGCAATCCGTAATCAAAATCCAAGAAGATAAGCCAAAAATCAACATCATAACACCACTATTGAAAAACGTATCCCAAAGACATAAGAATATGGTGCTGTCACGAGATAAAAGGTGCTCATAAGTGTGAAAAGTAAGATCTGTTACCTGCGCTGTTATTGACTGCTACTGTTGATATGTATGTATGATTGGAGGATCGCCATGCGCTCATCAGAGTGAAGGAGTGGTGGGTTGGTGAAAGAGTGGGCAATGAAGTGAAGAACAAAGGAGCCCTTCATGATGTGTGTCGTGCAAAGTCTATCTTGCTAGGCACGTGCAATGCAACATGCTCAACTCGAAGTCACTGTGGTTGGAGTTACAAAAAGATTTTAACAAAATTTTAAAATTTGTTTTTCATGTTTTGGCAGATGGTTTTGGGGTTGCTTACATTCGGTGTCGGCTTAAATCATATACAGCAACTTATTGTTCCAGAAGTTACAAAAATTTTATATAATATGCCGACCTAAAAAAAGTGCTTCTTCATGAAATTGAAGTCGGTATAAATTTTAAACCTCAAATAAACTTGAAAAAACTTTAGCTGTATGTGTTTTGTTATATTTGCGATATGTGTTACAATTATGAAAACACTTAAATATGTGTGTATGTTATTTACTATTTAGGCGAGTCCCAACTTACAATCGTAGAGTTAATACCCCAGCACAATGTCACTCGCTTTGAAACAATAACAGCAAACAGCATGAAAATGTTTTATACTGCATATGAAAAATTCCTCGAGTGTGCGATGTTCCTTCCTGTTTGCATCTAGCAGGTCACCTTGTCTATGGCCAATGACAGATGTTTTTTTTTTACTTTCCACGTAATTACAGGAATGAAAACACACAGTGATTGCTTTCGTGGCCACCCGGGAACTTGAGATTCAGCTTTTTATCGTCTTTAGCTAAATATTCCATGANACACAGTGATTGCTTTCGTGGCCACCCGGGAACTTGAGATTCAGCTTTTTATCGTCTTTAGCTAAATATTCCATGAAAACCAATACCTATGTAGCAACCCGTCAACCGCGGGGGATACGTTTTTCGAAAACACAGCGGTTGAGAAAACTGCATTATAAGAATACAGGTTCTTATAGGGGACAGAGAGATATGTCATGCCGGCTAACTATTTGACATATCTGCACTCAAAAATAGGGCTTAGTGGACTGTTAATAGTATGACATAACTTGTAAAGGCAAAATACTTTTAGATAACAAAAAGTTCTTAATTCTACTGATTGGAAATAGCGATTTGTAGTCTGTGAACACTCAACCTGATAACACCAGTGAGAGGGCAGTGTCTCGATCAATGATGGGAGACACCAGCATTCGAGCAAGAATGACCCAAATACCATGTTTATCACGCAAAAGATAAACTTATTCCACCAAGGGTTGTGTTTTTTTGCTGCANCAAGAATGACCCAAATACCATGTTTATCACGCAAAAGATAAACTTATTCCACCAAGGGTTGTGTTTTTTTGCTGCATGTTTGTGTTTGTCATAGGGATTGGAGGGGGTGGGTTTCCCCACTGCTGTGGGAGGAAGTGAGAAGGAGAAAGGAAGATAATGCCCAAATTAAACTAAACAAAAGGAATGCTGCAAGAACGTGGCTGTAGCCCAGGAATCTAAGATCATTTGAGGCCCAAACCTCAAAAAATTTGATTAAAGCTGAATTTTGGCACACTTAGAGAGTCAAATACGTTTAATAACATAGCAAAATTTTACGGCTCAAAACCGCGTGCATCACATCGGAAACCCACCACAAAGTCATAAGATACAAGTCTTTTGCAGAGTTCCACAAAACTGCTGCTGTCAGGCGTAACTCTTACCTAACAGTTTAATCAAACAGTTCAAAATAATCTAGAAACAATCTTCTACACATGTATGTACAGAAATATCTTTAACTGTTATGTTAACTGTACACCGTAAAACAATAAAGGCAGAGAATGTATTATTGTATGACAGTTACAGAAATTACGTAATTATCTATTTTCAGCGAAAATGAAAACCCTACGTGAAAAATACTTCCAATATTTTTTGTTGCTTACTCTTTCAGCTTTAGATCGGCATGTTTGTGAAGGGGGTAGCAGCCAGGCTNATACTTCCAATATTTTTTGTTGCTTACTCTTTCAGCTTTAGATCGGCATGTTTGTGAAGGGGGTAGCAGCCAGGCCGGGAGGCTGGATTAGGGTGCACTGTTTGCAACTAGAACTGACAAATTCTTGTATAATTACATAATTTTGTTGATTAACAAAGTTATTTTTTGTAAATCTACAGTGGTTGTTCATTTGCAAGAAAAACATTTGTGTGAATAAAGAAAAAAGTTTTTGTTGTTATACAAAGATATTGTAAACAGCCACGTGTCACTCATCACTTCTAGAAATTCAACACATTCCGAGAACAGCCTACCTGGATCGAGGAGGGTTTACACTTTTGAATAGAATATCATTTTGAAGAATGTTATTGCAACATATTAAAGCAGCAAATTCTATTATGAATAATAAAAAACATTTTATAGACTTTAATTTGGTAATTGTTTGAAGTATTTTAAAATTTGTTGTTAAAACAGTATGAACAGCAGATTCGTGGCTTGAATTTTAGGTAATGCACTACAGTAAAACCAAATAATGGATTTCAACTAAAATTATTTAATCTCGACTATCATAATTGCATAAAATTTTTTTTGGAAAATATTAAATTCCTGTGCTTGGGTGACAGTGAAAATATTTCAGAAATGGTTAATGAAATTTGAACGACACATGGCATGCAAAAACAGACAGATTTTACTTATTTTGGTCAGATGTACAGCACATTCTGCTGTTGGCCCTGAGTTGTTACAAGTGACATTGCTCTATCTGCCAGCCAACACCACAAGTTTTCTACAACCTCTTGATCAAGGTATCATCCAGTATGTAAAGAAGAACCACAGAACTCGTCTCACACGTTACTTAATTCGTCACCTGGAACTGAAGAAAGAGACCAACTTGCGATGGGACGTTTTGAATGCCATGCGGAATGTATGTATGGCTTGGGATGAAGTCACATCGTCCACAATAGCTAACTACTTCAGAAAAGCTGATATTGGTGCCAAAGAAGAAGAACAGGTCGGTAAGGAAGACAATGATGGCAATATGGAAGGATGGGATTATCTTCAGGAACGTCTGCAATTCCAGGAGCAGTTTCGCCACTTTGTGCTAGTGAATGATGATGTTGCAACATCTGCAGCACCTGTTGTGGAAGAACTGATGTGTGTTGATGTTCAGTCAAGTGCTAGGACTGTTGAAGAAACTGAAGATAACAATAGAGAAATAATGATTGTGCATTACTGCCAACGAAGAAGGATGCTATCCAGGCTTTAGCCACCCTGGAAAATGTGCTTTCAAACATTCATGTTGATAGGGAAACACTTCTGGAATTTGATAAATTCTGTACGGTTGTTAGTAGTGCCTATAAAGAAAGAACAATGCAAACCAAAATTGACTCATTTTTTAGGCCACAGGTTTATGCTTAAAACAGAATGCTATTTGCCACAAAGTCAATGCTGGAAACAATGTAAATACTATGTACAAAATATGTAAGTACAGTGGAGTCTCGGTTAACCGACAGTTTCTGTTAACCGTCAGTAAACTGACACGACAAGTAAAATAATAAAATTGGATACAAAAAACAAACTTAATAAACTAAAAATGAAATAACTTTCTTCTCGCTTCATATTAGATCATATTAAGCACATTATTGAGTTGAACAATACATATACTGTAGTGTAATACTTTTGTCAATGAATACCCAGTAAAAATACATTCTGTACAGTGCAGAATGCGAATGACTCACGTTTGTTGTTTATGTACAACCTACTTATGTACTTCGTAGAATCGTTCCATCTTCCTCACCACCCTACCGGAATTCCTAGACACTCATCCGCCCTCCCATTCCTACAGTCAGTTCAGTAGCGGTAGTTACTTAGTCAGCAAGTCATTGACCTCAGTTTGTTGACAAAGTGAAGGGTGTTTAAAAATGTCTGAGAAACGGAAACGTGTTGTATTGGGACTTTCTCAACAACTTGAAATTATAAAACGACTGCGTAAAGGAGAAAGCGCGACGAGTATAGCTCCGCTATATGGAATCGGGCGGATGACAGTTAATGATATTAAGAAAGACGCAGATAAAATTGAAAGTCATGTTTCAAAAATGCAAACGACAGACGGAGATGTCAAACTAAGAAAACATAGAAACCAGCAAAACTGGACCAACTGGATACAACAAAAGCCCATGGAGTATTACAACGAAGGAAAGTGACAGACTTTTTAAAGTAGGGTTATACTACTGAACATATACATATACTGTATTCAATTTTGTTATTTGATCAACATAATAATAAACAGAAGTCTACAATATTTAATATAAAATACACACTGTGCTATATATACTTCTATTGATTGCTACCTGTTTAAAATATAGTGCTAAATATTGTATACATTATTATCGCTAGTATCTGTNAAGATTTGTATTCACATAATATACATTTTTCTAATAGTAGTGAAGATAAGATGTGTACTGTTCTCCGAGAAGTGTAAAATCTTCTGCAAAATTGTTACTTTTATCAGCTAATTCTTGAGAAGTGATGTTAAAATATTTTTGGTTTGAATGAATTTTGCTTTAAATTTCGCTAGTCAAACCTTGTTATTACAAAACCTCATTATTACAAAGGGCTAAAATGATGGTCCCTTAAGGTTTGTATTAATGAGGTTCGACTGTATGAGTATTTGAGGAGTTTACACAAATTGAATAGACGTAAACGTGTCAGTGTGTTTTCAGCAATACATTACAAAGGAGTTATATTCGCTGCTTACATGGGTGAGTAAAATAATTTAAACTCTTAGTATTTGTGTGGAAAATAAGTGTAGTTAATTGTACTGTGTAGTGTTGCATGTGACTGTGGGAAGTGAAGGGTTATATACTGCTGCCGCTAGCCATGTAAAATGCAGAACACCTAACCAAATTTAACTTAACTTCACAATATGTGAATCACAGGGGGTGGATGAACGAATGCAACACTATCTCGTGTCAGCACTCTCTCCCCCTGTAATCACATATAACCATAAAACAAATGCATCTCTCGAACCACCAATAAAATAAACAGAACCATAACTAGTATATTGAGTGTCATAACAAAAATAAAACAAATTCAGATTGGCAACCGGCTAAAGTAGCCTACATCCTGTGTGAATTATACTGTTGAATTGAGCAGAAATATCAATAGGGCAGGTATGCAATTGTGAAGTACAATCTATGAGATGTTATTACAAGTGTACAAGACAGTACTGTGAATATCGTGATACCCCTAGTAAATTCATGATAAGTGTGATAAGTAATTTTAATTTAACATGGTTAAGGAATCCAAATGACATGTAATTTACATAAATTTTTCGTGATTTACCCAACACTTTCCCTGATCTTCATAGCCCTACCCACCACGGCTCAGACCATACCCGAAAAGTGCCATATAGTCACACGGTTAAATACCATTATATGCGCACACTGCTAACAGCTTCCATTACCTCTGTTTGGGATGGACAGACGAACCCAGATATACAGATTGACTCGAGTTCTAGTGTAACAAATGCTGCACCGCCAAACTGCGTATTGCAGCTGGCTATCTTGCACCAGGCAAGGTATAAAAACTGTATGCTGCATTGTTTGTGCACAGACCTTCCACCACATATGCATAGACTGGCCAGATGAGCGTATCACGAGACCGACCCTCATACATAGATGTGAGGTTTGCAGACGTGCGGAGAAATACCTCACAAAGAATCCAGGCACTCGCCAAAGTTCAATCACTATCCGGGTTAGCGACAAGCATCAGCTTCCAGAATTCGCAGGGAGGCCGCACAAGGACCCAATCACATTCAACCTAGATTGCGAAAAGGAGCTTCGCAACGCATGGTCTTCCCCAAATTGTGTAATCTGTTACTAATTTCAAAGCCACAGACCGTCGACAAGCTCGTAGAGAGGGCNACACAGTGATTGCTTTCGTGGCCACCCGGGAACTTGAGATTCAGCTTTTTATCGTCTTTAGCTAAATATTCCATGGAAACCAATACCTATGTAGCAACCCCTCGTCAACCACGGGGGATACGTTTTTCGAAAACACCGCGGTTGAGAAAACTGCATTATAAGAATACAGGTTCTTATAGGGGACAGAGAGATATGTCATGCCGGCTAACTATTTGACATATCTGCACTCAAAAATAGGGCTTAGTGGACTGTTAATAGTATGACAGAACTTGTACAGGCAAAATACTTTTAGATAACAAAAAGTTCTTAATTCTACTGATTGGAAATAGCGATTTGTAGTCTGTGAATACTCAACCTGATAACACCAGTGAGAGGGCAGTGTCTCGATCAATGATGGGAGACACCAGCATTCGAACAAGAATGACCCAAATACCATGTTTATCACGCAAAAGATAAACTTATTCCACCAAGGGTTGTGTTTTTTTGCTGCATGTTTGTGTTTGTCATAGGGATTGGAGGGGGTGGGTTTCCCCACTGCTGTGGGAGGAAGTGAGAAGGAGAAAGGAAGATAATGCCCAAATTAAACTAAACAAAAGGAATGCTGCAAGAACGTGGCTGTAGCCCAGGAATCTAAGATCATTTGAGGCCCAAACCTCAAAAAATTTGATTAAAGCTGAATTTTGGCACACTTAGAGAGTCAAATACGTTTAATAACATAGCAAAATTTTACGGCTCAAAACCGCGTGCATCACATCGGAAACCCACCACAAAGTCATAAGATACAAGTCTTTTGCAGAGTTCCACAAAACTGCTGCTGTCAGGCGTAACTCTTACCTAACAGTTTAATCAAACAGTTCAAAATAATCTAGAAACAATCTTCTACACATGTATGTACAGAAATATCTTTAACTGTTATGTTAACTGTACACCGTAAAACAATAAAGGCAGAGAATGTATTATTGTATGACAGTTACAGAAATTACGTAATTATCTATTTTCAGCGAAAATAAAAACCCTACGTGAAAAATACTTCCAATATTTTTTGTTGCTTACTCTTTCAGCTTTAGATCGGCATGTTTGTGAAGGGGGTAGCAGCCAGGCCGGGAGGCTGGATTAGGGTGCACTGTTTGCAACTAGAACTGACAAATTCTTGTATAATTACATAATTTTGTTGATTAACAAAGTTATCTTTTGTAAATCTACAGTGGTTGTTCATTTGCAAGAAAAACATTTGTGTGAATAAGGAAAAAAGTTTTTGTTGTTATACAAAGATATTGTAAACAGCCACGTGTCACTCATCACTTCTAGAAATTCAACACATTCCGAGAACAGCCTACCTGGATCGAGGAGGGTTTACACTTTTGAATAGTATATCATTTTGAAGAATGTTATTGCAACATATTAAAGCAGCAAATTCTATTATGAATAATAAAAAACATTTTATAGACTTTAATTTTAGGAAATGCACTACAGTAAAACCAAATAATGGATTTCAAGTAAAATTATTTAATCTCGACTATCATAATTGCATAGAAATTTTTTTGGAAAATATTGAAATTATAAGTTTTGAGAATGATTTTATTAATACTAATATATATATATATATGTATATATATATATATATATATATATATTCCCTTCTGGCTTCCCATTTTATGATGCACATGTTAATAGTTGTAAATTTAATTCTTCTCTGGTAAAACTTAACTTGATTTTTGTGACAAATCCATCATAACCCTAGAGTTACCCTTTCTTCAAAAAAACTCACTCTTTCTGATTGCTGGCAACAAAAATTTCAGATTGATTTAACCTTTATGTGTAGGACTAGTTTGGAGTCTCAACCACCTTTCACCCTCTCATTGCCTGGGAGTAGTTTTATGAGCAATGCTTCACACTGTGACATTGTCAGCCCATTTTTCGAGACTTTCGGCCAAGCCTTACTACGACATTTGTAAAACCAACTTTGTTATCTGGAATTAATGTAATGTTTAAACATTTCTGTGGTTATTTGTTTTATGTTTCTTGATTAAGAAAATTTTTCTTTATGTGAATTAATAGTTTATGTATGTAATATTGTGAGAAGTCTTAATTACTAATTGTTAACATGAAAACTTTTTTCGTGATGTATTATAGATCTTTCTTGAGCTTCAATATATGTGTTGATTGTTGTTTGATCTCACGAAACAAATAAAGTCTGGAGCATGCCATAGTATATATATTTTTGCACTCGTGCACGTTCCTTCTTCTTAGTTTTCTCACCATACAGCATGTAGTTGCCTGGCTTTCTTCTTGTATTGCATCCTTTTTCATCTTAGGTTGAAAAAGTTTTCATCTGCCATTTTGGGAAGTTTTTAAAGGTGATATTTTATTTTGAAACATGGTAATGTTATTTTTTTGATAGCATTGTTATCAAGTTTTCTAATTCATTTATTTTAGCAGTTTGCATCATGGGTCTATGAACTTGTAATGGCCAGCCATTTCAACCTCTGAGTGATGTGAAACGTACACCTATTTGTGGGATGGCCTTGTTGGCATGGTACCATAATTTTTGGCAGTCATATCGCAGTACCTTCGTAAAAAAAAAAAAAAAAAANAAGAGAGAGATTTAATATTTACTTTTTCTGGTTTAACCTGCTGCATGACCTAATGGGTGTGCTCCAGCCTTTTTTAAACTGAAGCGCTACACCACGTAAAATTATAACAAAATTTTTATTTGGACAAACAAGAAATAATAAATTTTGTTTAACAATATAATCTGATAAAAAAAATTGAACTTTGTGACCTTGGGTACTCGAGGACTAATTAATTGACCAAAACAAACAAGAAGTTACTCATATAACTAATGAGTCTACTTTCCTCAACATTGGTGCAAATTGATTTTTAAATAATTTCTTAAAAGCTGAGTTGGTAGGAAGGATTTGTCGTCTCGTTGAAAGCAATATCATTAGAAATGAAACCAGGAACATATTCAAGAGTAGTGAGACAATTACAAATACACACTTGCCTTACCCGAAACTCAAACTCAAAAAACCTCGTACCATACGCTAGTGTGCAATCAACTGCATTACGGAGGTCGGATTCGAGCATCAACTTTGAATTTAGTCAGCTTTAATGTTTCAAATTATAGGGTTTACTACCTTAAAATATTTAAAGGGCCGTCATTTTGAAAAAAAATGACTGAACCACTTAAAACATGTAAGTTTACATGGCCTACCATTGCGCTACTTGTGTGAAGAATTTGGTGAAAATTGGCTGACTGGTCCCTGTGGTATGGCATAAAACCTCCATATTTTTCATGTGGTGATCTTCATAAATGAAGGTCAAAGAAGTTATGTATTAGCACATTCAATGATTGTGTACTGCCAGAATACAAAGTAAAGTTAAAATTGATTACATGGTTTCGTAGATACAGCACACTAAGCTTAACTTATTTTATAACCGCCATTCTGAAAATAAGTGTGCCACATTTAAAAATTCATACAGCTAGTTATATGGCCTACCACAATACAACTCCTTCACCAAATTTGGTAGGAATGGGCTGATTGTTTCCTGAGATATTACATAAAAATTTAATTTTATTGTGGGGATAACTTATGAAATGGCAGAGAAATGAGGCTCCGTATAGACAAATTTAATGGTTGTAATTGATAGTGCCAGCATACAAAGTTAAGTTGGAATTTGTTCGGTTAATAAAAGATAACAAGCTAAAATATTTATATAACCACTATTTTGGAAATATGTGTCGGACATACTTAAAACACAGCAGTTTACACCACCTGCCACAGCGCAAATTGTTAGCTAAATTTGGTAGGAATCTGACAACTGTTTCATGAGAAATTACATAAAAAAACTTTATTTTTTATGTGGCATGTCTTACAAAATGGCGGACAAAAGATGCTCCGTGTAGACACATTTTATAGTTGTACTATATACTGCCAGCATACAATATTAAATTGGAATTGATTACATGGTTTTAACAATAAAGTATACTGAGCCAAAATGCCTATGTGGATGCCATTTTGAAAATAAGTACCAAGTTAAATTTAATATCTTATGTTTACCTAACCTGTTATAGTATTACTTAAATGCTAAATTGGGTCACGATTGTTTTGATATTTTTCAAGTTATAATGTTATATATATATATATTTCATTTGGTGCTGTCTTCTAAAATGGCACATTAACAATAATACACATTGCAAAATTTAATACTTGAATGATGCTCTGTCAGCATACAAAAATTGGTTTAAATCAGATGAATGGTTCCCGAGATAATACATATTGCCATAAATATTAAAATGACCGCAATTATGAAAGTAAAAGCCAGGCGTGGTCAAAAACAATAAAAGTCAGGTACTAAGTACTATATATGTACAGAGTTTAGTGAAATTCGGTTGACGCATTCAAAAATTGAAAGGGGGACACACACTCACGCATGTGCACACAAGCATGTACGTGTGCACGTGCCCACATGCATACACACTGAGGAAAGAGATCTCATAAGCCTTTCTTTCTTTTGGAAAGTAGGCTAAAATATAGTAACAATAAGTTAATAATGGTGATTATCCAGTATAGGGGCTTTAAAAAAAAAAAAAAAAAATCCTGGAAAATTGTATATATCAACGTTACTAATCACACTCAATAGGAATTTTATTCAGACTTCTCGTAATTTGCAGTACAGCGAAACCTCTATTACTCGTTTTTCATGGGACCTACTGAAAAAAACTCAGCATGCGGGAAAACTCAACATGTGGACCTCTCTCTCCTCAAAAAGTAAAACCTAGCATTAAAATAATCATTATTTTCATCCTTGGGTATATTGAGTTGGTTGCCTGTAATGAACAGTGGGCATATCTTAAATACTGGATGAAAAAACATATCTCAATCATTTAAAATAAGTATTGTATTATAAAATATTGAAATGCATTTAATTTCGAAAATCTGCCAAATGTTTACATAAAATTCACTACATTTCTGCCAAATGTAAAAAAAGTGGCAAAAATCAAACAAACTTTATTAAAAACAATGATTTAAAATAGAGACGTGCTAAAAATTGTTGAGTTTGACATAGAAAAATCCAATTTATTGAAATTATATTTTACTTCGCTAAAAATTCTGTTGCCTGCAAAATGTTTTTAAATTTCGCCAAATTAAACAACACTCGCCATCTTGTGTGACAGTTGATATCACTGCATTACTCTTAAAAAAAAGTTACTAGCGTAATTTTATCTTGTAGAATTAATCGGTGAAAACATACTGTTTCCCTTTAATGCTTGTAATTTGCATGGTTATTTACCATACTGACCTAAATATTATTACGTTTCCATTGTGGAACGAGAATAAAGTTCAAATCCGTTCTGTCCATTATGAATGTCTGGTTCTGGTCCGTACCGCAACCATTATATATACGTGTTTTATTTTATTAGCGCGAATATTCATTTCCTGACTTGAAACAAAGAAATGCCTGCAATTATTATGTATTACCAGTCTTTTTTTCGACGTAATTTAAAAAAAATAGTGATTGAATTATCAAAAATAAATTACATGGTTGTTAACAATTGCAACGTTTCACGACAAGTAGCTGTGTATACTAGCATTTGAGGTTATGGAGTGTCTATCTGCTCTTGGCACTACTGAATTTTGGTAGTACCAGTTTTAGGATAGTTTTTTCACAGATAACCAGTAGTTTCAAATATATTTTGGAGAATATCTGATCGATGGATGCGGGTAAATTAATGATTTAAGGGCGTAGCATGCAGGTATTTTTAACATTGTTTAAATAGGATATTTGTTGGGACCATCCAAAAAAATTTACTGATACGGGAAAACGACATAAACGGGAACGCAACGAGGTGTCACTGAATATACCATGAAATGTGATGGTGAGAAAGGTTATGAAGATCAAAGTGTTAATGTGGTAAAACACATGAAATTTATGTCAAATATATTTCTTTCAGGTTGCTGAATTGTGTTTAACGCAAGAACGTCTCTGGAAACAAAACGTTATTTTACAAAACGTTGTTCACAGGGTATATTTTTACTGATGCGCTAAGGTTATAGAGCTATAAATCACGGTAATCAAGAAGTGTTGGAATATAATTTATAGGCATATGCGAAGGTCGTTTTTTAAATGCGAAGCGAAGTCGAAGCGAAGATTGCATCATGCAAAGGAATTTTAAAAAAAAACCGAAGTTGAAGGAGATTAAATATATATATATATATATATAAATTAATTAATTTACAGTTGGCTACAGTTTTCAAGTGTATTCAAATAATTTTGTACTGTTACTGCCAAAAAAAAACGTATGCCTACTAAACACTGAGCAATGGAATAAAACATCTTGTACTACTGAAAAACTGAAATATCAAAATCTGCAAGAAAGTAATACATTTAGATACCTACAAACTTTATAAAAACAACCATACTCCATATATCCAGTCCCATTTGGCACCACCACTGCACAGTGATTTCAATAAGTGGCTATGAACATTTGGCTTCTTCCCTTTATTCCTCCAAGGCCCTTTGTCAATGTCAGGTTAGATAGTAAACTTGCTGGATGGTGGTGGCATTAGAGCCTCAGAGCAAGAGTTGTAGGTCAACCTAACTTCGGCAAGAGCACACTTGATAAATGTGTTAACTGTGCACATGTCAAAATTAAAAAAGCATAGGAACATGAATTTTTTGAGTCAGAAAATCCACAATGTATTTGTGTTGTGTTATGGTCCACCCTCCTATTAAACAGCCTTCCACTGGTGTGTGTCAGGCATTGTCTTGTTCACCTAACAAAAAAAAAAAGAGAGAGAGAGAGAAAGAGAGAAAGAGAAAGAAAGAGACAAAGGAAAGTGTGAGGCTGTAAAAACATTTTATCCCTTCCCTTGCTGAGTGACACGCCCTCATCAATGTCAAGCCAGTAGATTATCTCAGCAGGGTGGAGCTTGGGATAAAAACTGCAAACTATGTTTGAAAAACAATGTAAGTTGAGCATCTTTTCCATTGTGGTTTTCCTTTCCCAGCTTGCTTCCTTCCAGGGGAAACTATCAAAAGGCCAGCACAGCTCTACAACCACTGGAACAGGAATATAAATTATTCAATTTTTGCATAAGATATTCAAAGTTCGAATGGGAATAATTCGTAAATAACTATTTGCCACTATTCAAATTTTGAATATCCGCACACCCTTATTAATGATACTAGCTGCTGGTTTTGATACTAGTTCCGGTCGAAAAGACACTTGGTGAAAATCTTCGACTTTTCACTCAAAGATTTTTTCATTCGAAAAAGAAGTCGAAGGTACAAAAGTCTTTGATTCGCCTTCTAAAATGCGAAACTTCGCACACCCCTAATAATGTAATACTGATGAATTTTTCACGGCTTACCTTCTTGATTTTCAACACATGATCGTACTACGTAATATATAAGTAGTAGAAAACATAAATACACAGTATATCATACACAAAAGTTCCCCAGTGTTGTTTACTTGTAGTTGAGGTGTATCGCCATGATACATTTGTTCAACAAATATGCACAGAGACAGGAAACACATGTGCAACAATTTTGGTGTTCTGGTTCAATTTTTACATATTTCATGTCACAGTTGTATGCTGGTAGCGTGCGGAAGTGTAGTGTACTCTGTGAATTTGACCGTGTGAAGGCTTATGATTTACGAGTGCAATTGTGAGTGTTTTGTAGCGATTATTTACATGTGACGTGTTAAATTTAAGTATTATGCGGAAATAAGAATGTTACTTTGCAATTGTTTCCACGTGAAGTGTTATAATGATGTTGGTACTTTTTTTTTTATCTTTGAGAGGCGCACCTTTTATATTTTAGCGCATTACAATATAAATGTTTGGTTTCTCTGGCTGTACGCATACGCCAAGGCAACGGCTGCAAAAAAAAAAAATGGCGAAGAATAGTTTTTGTTGGTAACATTTGCAAAGTTGTTTTAAAGTTGCTGTTTTAATATTTTTGATCGCGCTAGTTGGTTTTTAAAGGTTTAGCGATGGCTGCAAAACGTAAACGTAATGAACTTACGTTACTAACGAAGTTTAAAATAGTCAGTGAAGTGGACAAAGGCAGTAAAAATAAAACAGAAACTGCACGAGAATTTGGTATTCCACAATCGTCTTTATCTACAATTTTTAAAAATTGTAGCAAAGTTGAACTTGCTCGTGACAATGCCTCTGCCTCTCAGCAAGAAAATGACTATGTGGAGCTAAACATGAGGAAATGGAAACCAATCTGCTTCAGTGGTATACTTAATGCATGCAACAGACATACCCATGTCTGGTCCTTTAATCCAGCAAAAGGCAGATTACCTGGCTTTGAGGTTAGGGATTCCTGATTTTCAAATTTAGTAATGGTTGGTTGCAGCGGTTTAAAGTACGAAACAACCTTATTACAAAAGTTGTGTATGCGAGTCGGTAGCCGTCGACGTGGATAAGACACAGGATTGGCTAAAGTCTGTGCAGCCAATACTTAATCAGTTCACTCCAGATAATACTTTCGACATGGTCGAAACTGGAGTTTTTTACAACCTGCTGCCAAATAAAACATTGGCTGTGAAAGGTGAGAAGTGCCATGGAGGTAAACGCAGCAAGGAACGTGTTACTGCATTACTGTGCTGTAACCAAAGTGGTAGTGAGAAATTATGTCCCCTTGTTGTAGGCAAGTTTCAGAAACCCAGATGTTTCAAGAATATTGTTAACCTACCATGTGATTATGAAGCAAATTCCTGTGCTTGGGTGACAGTGAAAATATTTCAGAAATGGTTAATGAAATTGGAACGACACATGGCATGCAAAAACAGAAAGATTTTACTTATTTTGGACAGATGTACAGCACATTCTGCTGTTGGCCTTGAGTTGTTACAAGTGACATTGCTCTATCTGCCAGCCAACACCACAAGTTTTCTACAACCTCTTGATCAAGGTATCATCCAGTGTGTGAAGAAGAACTACAGAACTCGTCTCACACGTTACTTAATTCGTCACCTGGAACTGAAGAAAGAGACCAACTTGCGATGGGACGTTTTGAATGCCATGCGGAATGTATGTATGGCTTGGAATGAAGTCACATCGTCCACAATAGCTAACTACTTCAGAAAAGCTGGTATTGTGCCAAAGAAGAAGAACAGGTCGGTGAGGAAGACAATGATGGCAATATGGAAGGATGGGATTATCTTTAGGAATGTCTGCAATTCCAGGAGCAGTTTCGCCACTTTGTGCTAGTGAATGATGATGTTGCAACATCTGCAGCACCTGTTGTGGAAGAACTGATGTGTGTTGACGTTCAGTCAAGTGCTAGGACTGTTGAAGAAACTGAAGATGACAATGGAGAAGATGATGATTGTGCATTACTGCCAATGAAGAAGGATGCTATCCAGGCTTTAGCCACCCTGGAAAATGTGCTTTCAAACATTCATGTTGATAGGGAAACACTTCTGAAATTTAATAAATTCTGTACGGTTGTTAGTAGTGCCTATAAAGAGAGAACAATGCAAACCAAAATTGACTTGGTTTTTTAAGCCACAGGTTTATGCTTAAAACAGAATGCTAGTTGCCACAAAGTCAATGCTGGAAACAATGTAAATACTATGTACAAAATATGTAAGTACAGTGGAGTCTCGGTTAACCGATAGTTTCTGTTAACCGTCAGTAAACTGACACAAGTAAAATAATAAAATTGGATACAAAAAACAAACTTAATAAACTAAAAATGAAATAACTTTTTTCTTGCTTCATATTAGATCAAATTAAGCACATTATTGAGATGAACAACACGTATACTGTACTCTAATACATATAGCAAGTAAAAATACATTCTGTGCGGTGCGGAATGCAAATGACTCACGTTTGTTGTTTATGTACAACCTACTTATGTACTTCGTAGAATCGTTCCATCTTCCTCACCACCCTACCGGAATTCCTAGACACTCATCCGCCCTCCCATTCCTACAGTCAGTTCAGTAGCGGTAGTAACTTAGTCAGCAAGTCATTGACCTCAGTTCGTTGACAAAGTGAAGGGTGTTTAAAAATGTCTGAGAAACGGAAACGTGTTGTATTGGGACTTTCTAAAAACTTGAAATTATAAAACGACTGCGTAAAGGAGAAAGCGCGACGAGTATAGCTCTGCTATATGGAATCGGGTGGACGACAGTTAATGATATTAAGAAAGACTCAGATAAAATCGAAAGTCATGTTTCAAAAATGCAAACGACAGACGGAGATGTCAAACTAAGAAAAACGATGAAACCAGCAAAACTGGACCAACTGGATACAACAAAAGCCCATGGAGTATTACAATGAAGGAAAGTGACAGACTTTTTTTAAGTAGGGTTATACTACTGAACATATACATATACTGTATTCAATTTTGTTATTTGATCAACAGAATAGTAAACAGAAGTCTACAATATTTAATATCAAATACATACTGTGCTGTACATACTTCTATTGATTGCTACCTGTTTAAAATATAGTGCTAAATATTGTAAACATTATTATCGCTAGTATCTGTCGTGTCTTTGTGTTGAAGAGGGGGGGGTTCTATAATTCTTCTATTCTCTCAACCGTCACAGTGATGGTCCAGAGACTGACGGATAATGGAGACTCCACCGTATTCTTAAAGATTTGTATTCACATATTATACATTTTTCTAATAGTAGTGAAGATAAGATGCGTACTGTTCTCCGAGAAGTGTAAAATCTTCTGCAAAATTCTTGAGAAGTGATGTTAAAATATTTTTAGTTTGAATGAATTTTGCTTTAAATTTCGCTAGTCCTACCTCGTTATTACAAAACGTCATTATTACAAAGGGCTAAAATGATGGTCCCTTCAGGTTTGTATTAATGAGGTTCGACTGTATGAGTATTTGAGGAGTTTACACAAATTGAATAGACGTTAACGTGTCAGTGTGTTTTCAGCAATACATTACAAAGGAGTTATATTCGCTGCTTACATGGGTGAGTAAAATAATTTAAACTCTTAGTATTTGTGTGGAAAATAAGTGTAGTTAATTGTACTGTGTAGTGTTGCATGTGACTGTGGGAAGTGAAGGGTTATATACTGCTGCCGCTAGCCATGTAAAATGCAGAAGACCTAACCAAATTTAACTTAACTTCACAATATGTGAATCACAGGGGGTGGATGAACGAATGCAACACTATCTCGTGTCAGCACTCTCTCCCCCTGTAATCACATATAACCGTAAAACAATTGCGTCTCTCGAACCACCAATAAAATAAACAGAACCATAACTAGTACATTGATTGTCATAACAAAAATAAAACAAATTCAGAATGGCAACCAGCTATAGTAGCCTACAGCCTGTGTGAATTATATTGTTGAATTGAGCAGAAATATCAATAGGGCATGTATGCAATTGTGAAGTACAATCTATGAGATGTTATTACAAGTGTACAAGACAGTACTGTGAATATTGTGATACCCCTAGTAAATTCATGATAAGTGTGATAAGTAATTTTAATTTAACATGGTTAAGGAATCCAAATGACATGTAATTTACATAAATTTTTCGTGTTTTACCCCACACTTTCCCTGATCTTCAAAGCCCTCCCCACCACGGCTCAGACCATGGTGCCATATAGTCACGCGGTTAAATACCATTATATGCGCACACTGCCAACAGCTTCCATTACCTCTGTTTGGGATGGACAGACGAACCCAGATATACAGATTGACTCGAGTTCTAGTGTAACAAATGCTGCACCGCCAAACTGCGTATTGCAGCTGGCTAACTTGCGCCAGGCAAGGTATAAATACTGTACGCTGCATTGTTTGTGCACAGACCTTCCACCACATATGCATAGACTGGCCAGATGAGCGTATCACGAGACCAGGCCTCATACATAGATGTGAGGTTTGCAGACGTGCGGAGAAATACCTCACAGAGAATCCCGGCACTCGCCAAAGTTCAATCACTATCCGGGTTAGCGACAAGCATCAGCTTCCAGAATTAGCAGGGAGGCCGCACAAGGACCCAATCACATTCAACCTTGATTGCGAAAAGGAGCTTCACAATGCATGGTCTTCCCCAAATTGTGTAATCTGTTACTAATTTCAAAGCCACAGACCGTCGACAAGCTCGTAGAGAGGGCAAGGGAAACAGAGCGAAATTACAAGGCACAGGCCCTGCTGGACAAGCCCCGTCGTGCCATGACGAATACGGAGCCAGATAAGCAGCCAGAGCGAAAGAGAAATCCTCCCCGCCCCTCCCCTCGCCAAGACGCACACAAAGTGCTGGGTCTGCCTGGAACGGCACTTTGACCAGGACTGCTCGGTCAAGCAGAAAGACCAGGGGCGGGCAGGAGAAGGGAGACCGGGCGCCTGAACCCCGCAGAGGCAAGTGGAGGTTAAAGAACCCAACCAGGCGGTAAATGCCGCCGCCGAAGTGCGAAGCAGGCTACCACCATTGGGAACAACGGGCCCATCAGCTTCCAGAGACTATATGAGGAAGGTGAACTACCCGAAGCCTCCACATAGAGGTGGAAATTAACGGGCACAGAATACTAGCCTTACTAGATTTCGCAGCCACAGGCAACTTCGTGAGAAACGACATGCTCACCCCTGCATAAAGAGCATCACTTCGGCCTCAAACCCACCTCGTATGCATGGCACACCAAGACCGGACCCTCAAGGTTGACGGTCATACCATCCTGACCGTTAGAGTAGACCTTCACGTAAACCCAGCCGAATTTGTGGTTTCAGCCGACATCACGGAAGCAGTGATCCTTGGGAAACCCTGGCTACACCAACAGCAGTGCGTAATGAACCACGACCAACAGCACATATATATCGCAGACAAGCCCCGGGTGACCGTCAATTGGGAACACAGCCCCGACGCGGCGATCTCACCACCAATTGCTCCAGAAGATAAACGCCACCAGCTAGTGAAACCGGAATTCGCAGANCAGAAGATAAACGCCACCAGCTAGTGAAACCGGAATTCGCAGAACTTAGGCAAATACTGGACGACCATGCTGGAGCCTTTGGCCAAAGAGAATCACTACGCTACGCCAGACACTTAGCATCCAACTTGAAATTTGGCTCAACAATGACATGCCAGTATACAACCGACCATAATGAGTGTGTGCCCGGAGGCGGTACCTAATTATTACCCAAGTTCAGGAGATGAAGGAGCAGGGAATCGTGGAACCATCTGATTCGCTGTATAATTTGTGTGTGTTATTAGTCCTGAAAAAGGATAAGCAGCTACGTTTCTGTGTAAATTACGGGGAACTAAATGATGTGAGACACCCCACCACACCGCCAGCAATTAACATGCTCAACCCTTCCCGAGATATAGGGGAAGACAAAATCTTCAGCACTTTCAACATGCAGTTAGGGTACTGGCAGATCACGGTAAACCCTGAGAGCCGGAAGTATATAACATTTACCACTCCAGAGGGCAGAACCCTGCAATTCAGAGTAATGCGGTTCGGACTAGTTTTGTTTTGCATGCTTGGACGACACAATTGTTAATTCAAAGTCAAGGGAGGAGCACTACGGACACCTCCAGCGAGTCCTGGAGAGACTCGAGTTGCACGGCCTAACTTGCAAGCATTCCAAAAGTCATTTTAGAAAGACTACAATCGACTACCTAGGCCATGTAGTCACACCCGAGGGGAACTACCCCAAGTCGCATCAATATGGACCCTTAAGGAGGCAGAGAAACCAACTAACAAGAAGCAGTTACATCGCTTCTTAGGCTTATATAACTGGCTACGCAATTTTTTGCCCGACATCGCCCGACAGATGGCACCCCTCCACCCCCTCCTAAAGAAGGAAACATATTGGCGGTGGGGGAGAAGAACACCGCAACACCTTCCTAACACTGAAGTAGAGCTTCCAGAATATTGCACAACTCTACCGACCACAAGGGGAAAGCCCTCTCATACTACAGACGGATGCCTGCCAGAACAGGCTGGGAGCAGTCCTGTACCAAGAGAACCCCGCCGGCAAACCTTAAGTCATCACTTATGCAAGCACCCGACTCAATGTGACCGAGCAGAAATACTTTACCAACGAGCAGGAGTGTCTCGCCGTAATATGGACAGTAAGAAAATACCATTACCACTTGGAGGGCACACACTTCATACTCCGCACAGACAGCAAAGCTCTCCAATGGCTGCGCGAGTCCAAGAATGCCAAGGACAAACTCAAATGGTGGGAAATGTTCCTCACCAAATTTGACTTTTAGGTACAACACTGTCCGGGCGAAACGAATGACCTACCCGACGCCCTATCAAACCAGGCAGATCTCGACGGGGGCACCAAAGAAAACGAGGAGTGGGAGAGAATAACCCCCCGTGGCTCCTACCAGAAACCCCAAAGAGCTCCAGCTCCAACTTAGCAGGTACCAGATAAGCTACCACTAACAAAAGGACCCAGAAAACCAGCGTTTCCTCCAGGACATGCCCCAGAGGGTCAAACTCCAGGACGATGTCGTTTGGTCGCGGAGTGAACAACTGGGGGCCCCGTGGAAGACCTGGATACCCGGGAACCTGAGGGCGGACCTCTGCCGCCACCACGACTACCCGCAAGCCAGCAACTCCGGAATAAAAGACATTGCAGGACATTGGGGTAAGACACTTATGGGACGGGATAAGCCGCCATGTGCGACAGTACGTTAATAACTGCAAGGCATGCTGTCGTGGCAAAGCCCATTCCGTACCCCAACCAACAGCAACACCCCGTCGACCACTGCCTGGACCCACTTGGCTGATGACCTGATGGGACCATACCCAAGGAGTACCAAAGGAAACCGGTATCTGTTGGTGGTAACACACAAATTTTTCGGCTGGGTAGAAGCGTTACCCTACACAGTTACAAAACCCAAAATATCATCTGGAAGTTCAAGACGGAGATATTTTCCCGCTGGAGGTACCCACAGGCCATACTGATGGACAATGGCACGCAATTCACCAGTCAGAAATGGCAGACCGCATGTAACACTTGCGGAATGGAGACGTGGACGACTCCCCCATATCACCTGCAGGCCAACCCCACTGAGAGGAGGAATCAGACACTAAAAAAAAGCCTCCGCCTCGGTGTGGGAGAAGACCACCGCCATTGGGACAAACACCTACCAAATATCCTCTTCACCCTTAGGAGGAGGACCAACAAAGCCGTGAACACCAGCTCCAGCTAGCTCATTCTGCGCCGAACCCTACGTCGCCAAGGTAACTGGGAGTGGGAGCAAGCACCCACGGAAATGACACAACCAGAAGACGTTCGCCTAGCCGCCTTAGCCTGAACCACGAGGGCGCGCAACCTCCAGGCCCAGTACATCAACAGGAAGTACCCACAACCCACCACC